>WTSP01008545.1:47145-85485 GCA_025331215.1 Actenoides lindsayi
ATAAAGATTCTAATAAAAATATAAAATATTTATAATATTTTTACAGATAAAACAAGTTTAATGAGGTAAGTAAAACTGTGTTTAATAATTGCCTAAAGCAACCTAATAGGGCTTACTATTTAATATCTCATATTCCCAATACCTTAAAAAAAAATGACATTCAGTATCACCTACATGGCAGAAAACCCCCCACTCCAAATACAGCTATCACAGGCGGAAGCAACTTCCACACTTTTAGTTCAAGGTCATCCAATATTGCTGGCTTCAAGTTTTGCTTTCCATCTGGCAAGGCAGCAGTATCACACAGCAGCAGATTTCCCAAGGAGCGTGCTTCTTAATGGCAGTGAATGCGATTTCATAACTCTGTGCCTTTTCTGTTCACAGGCATAGACAGTAACTGTGGGTGATAGACTCTCATCTATACCATTAATATTTACTGGCTCAGAATATGCTAATACATCTTAAAATGCATGCAGTTTGCACTAAAAATCCTTTTGAGGTTTAGTCTTGATCTGCTCCTCTGCCATATAGAGGTCTGAGGTTTTGCTGCCTGCCTCCTCTGTCAGCTATACTGAGCTAACCCACACATTATCCAGCTTTACAAACATGCCTATTTCCATGCACCCCAGTGACATGAATCCTAAGCTGCTTCTGAAGCCATACACGAGTATCCATAACAGTAACACATCACGTGTGCAAAAAAGAGGGTGCTGCCCGAGCAGCATCTCATGTTATGAGTGTTATCTCATCCAGAAATAAAAAAAGGAAGTGGAACAGGAGAATTAGAAAGGGAGAGAGAATGTGTATGTTCTGAAGTCATGTGTTTGCTTTCCTGAACAGCAAAGACAGATTGAAAATTTACAGTTTGACCCAAAACTCTTTTTATAGAGAACATTTTAAGAAATGAGCTGAGAGAAGGCTGAGAAGCGAGTGGGGGGGAATGCTGGCTAGCTTTAAACTGATGCTTTTCAGTACATATTGCTTCCTTCATATCGATATCTGCTGAGTCCTCAGCTTTTCTGAAAATAAACCCAGACGAGCTAGAGATAGCATATGAAGCCTTTAAGCCATATTTTCATTTCCTGAGCTGGCTGGAGATGGGCTCGATGGCTCCTGGCATAGTTTTATGAAATTTTACAATATCAGTAGCATAGAAGGAGAGATGTTACAAACAGCCACAGTTGCTATATAACCTTTACATATCCTGAGGAGGTCCATTCTGGGCAATAAATGAGGCAAGGTCTTGAGACAAAAATAGGATTCAACAATGTAATTACAGAGCAAATCACAATGCATCTGCTCTGCTTTGACTATGGTTGCCTGAGCTAAAATGTTATTGCACAACATAAATTGTGGCATTACTTAATTGAGGAAGGCTTGATTTTATAATCTGAAAACTGGTTCCACGTAAGCTTCAGGTAATTCTTCATAGCAAAGAGGTAATCAGCTGGAACTAGTACAGACCTCATGGATATGAAGAATACAGCTGTCTTCAGCTGCCCTCATTTTCTTTTTAAAGGAGGACAAAAAATCATGAGCAAAGTGAAGGATGAGCTTAAAAAGGCTTGTATTTGACTTGAAATTTGCACCAAGTCTGAGAAGCATCATGACCTGTTAATCCATTGCTTCAGGTGATTTTGCTTTCCTTATTTCTTTGTATTGATAAAAAGAAAAACTAGAATTATCAGAAAGCTGGCCTCCTTTAAAATATACATACAAGATGAATTGTGGTATATAGCATGTAATCTGTTAAATAGATAAAAGAGTTCAGCTGCTTCCCTTGCTTTTCAAATCAAAAAATTTCAGGAGACAGGCTAAGAACATGCTGTCACACATCTAATTTTATTAAGCTTCACTTGGCAAAATTAAAAAACTGTGTTTTGCAATAAAGAAGCCTCACAAATTTGAAATTCAGAGACGTCTACTGGAGTTTCCTATACTGTATGTTTTTGCTTCACTTCAGAGTTCCACAAAGTTACACTATGTAAATGTATCTTTAAGTGCTTTAGTTTTTAATTACTGAAATGAGGTCTTACATTAGGTTTAGTACACCAGTAAGGAATTTCCTCTTTTATCTGCAAGGAAGAAACAAAAGAGCGTACAAACAACTACAAAGCAGTACAAAAGACAGAAAAATCACACGTATTGGAACTGCATGAATACTTGTGGTCTTTACTTAAAAATGTTTGGTGTTTCATTTTGAAACAGGGTAAATCCCGTTTCCACCATTGTCACTGAATGTTCATTTTTTCTGTGTTTTGGGGAAGTTTTTCTTTAGCACAGTGATAGGCAGACTGCAGAAACATCTACATTTGTCTAAGAGCAAACACGAGTATTCCCCTTCAACAGTAAATTATTAGTCTGTTATTAAAAAAAGACCCAAAACCTATGTATTGCTCTGTGGGGCTGTGATTTGTGAGTCTGGTATAGAAATACAGACAAATTGCAACACCTTCTAAAAGATATCTTCTGAATTTTACAGTAATTTTGATGGCTGTTAGTAGATACCTGTCTTGTCCACCAGTTAGGAATGATGCAGTTTCTGGAAGCTGTTAGTAGATGTCTGCCAGACAGTCCAGTTTTCAGAGCTGTGCCCCATAAACTGCACTGAGTTCATGTTTGGTCTGGGGTACATGACCGGTGATCTGAGCAGTGAGTGTTTTTATCGAAGGGCAGGTGAAGGAGCACGCAAGTAGCAGCCCTGCATCCAAATATCACCTGATTTTCACAAAGGCTTCCTGGGATGGACTTACCCACATTCTGTCACCTCCCAATGGAGCCAGGGGCATTGGAGGTGTTGCTCTAGAAAAACAGTTTTTTGAGGGCCTTAGCTGACAGCACACGGTCTTCTATGCCACGCAGCCCAGTAGATAACAAGAGGCATACACAGAGTTTGTGAGAAAGGAGAAAAATTCCTCAAGGTTGTTGCAAGGAGATAGCAAGTGTCAGGGGAGGGGTTATTGCAGCAGGCCTCAGCCACAGCAGCCATTTTGTAGTGTGTGGTTGAGCTGCCACAGAATGGCAGCCATTTTGTCTCATGTGGCTGCAGAACACATGTCACCTGTGATGGCAAGCAGTTAGCACTGCCCAGCTCTGCAGCAGAAGGGCCCCCTATGAAGGACTCCTTTCAATTTCAAAATTAAAGCGTGCCCCTTATTAAAGGAAATTTTGCTGCCTTTTCTGTTCTTTAACCAGAATCTTAATCCTGCAGGCAGGTGAGGTCTCTTATCTGGTGACTGCCTTCAGTGTCATGTGAGTTTACTGCTGCTGGATGTCCGAATCTCCTTCTGAAAGTGGGAAATTTATTCCTCAGGAGATTAACCTTTCCATCAATGTCCCAGAGTGAAAATTGTGAGTAATTATAATATCCAGTACAGCACAAAGCAGCTTGCTTATTCACAGTGTGACTGTTGCAAAGAGGTTGGGGGAATTTCATAAACTAAATAAACAAGCTTTGCTGTTTTAACTTAATGCTTAATCACAGAAATGCATGTGAAGCTTGTTCAAATATAATTGAAATTTTCCTTATTTTAATTTTGCAAACTGAAAATTTGGGTACTTGAACTACTGGTATGTTTGAAAGACACAGGCTAACAGATAAGACCCAGAGCCTGCTTGGCTATGTATGAGGAAAAAAAACCCAAATATAGTTTTGGATGGTTTTAAACACTACTCTGTACTATTTTTTAAGTCTAATGCTATTAAATACTTTTATTTTTATTTTAATCCTACTGCCTGATTCTCAAATCCTTAGGACTTGCTTTGAAATAATACTGATGATTAACCATCTGACTTTTGTTTCTTCACTATCCCACTCTTTCTTTCACCCCTACAGGGTGATTCTTCTAAAGCTTTTAGTGATGATGAACTGTTCAGGAAAGATTTTATTTAGATATTGAAGTGTTTCCAACTGTGAATCCTGTAATGTAACATTTGTGTAGTGATGTAGGAGCAGCATACTTCATTTTATCCTCTTTGTTGTCCTGCAGACTTCATTAGTCATTGGTGAAACTTTATTCAGTGGGGAGAGAGAATATGGACCTCATGGTAAAAATAAGGCATCAATGCCTTAGCTTTCAAAGCAAGGAAAGCTGTCTGTGTGTTTTGCTAAAGACTCCCTCATGTAGAGTTCTTGATGCTTGAAGAGAGACATGTGCTTATGTAGGTCACAGCTGAGGAACTGCTTGAAAGAATATTACATTATCGATGATCTCACATATCAGCAGGAAAAGTTTTTACTGGTTCACACACTGAAATGTGAAAAACGCAAACCAACTCCAGGTCCACTGAGCATCCAGACCTTGATAGGGTTGGATTTTTTAAGTCAGATTTGTTGGGGTAGGGTGGTTTTGGTTATTTTTTTTTTAATATTGGCTGATATGCTGACCTGAAGCAGTTCTCTGACAAATGCTCTTATTTTATGGCTGCTGCATTTGCTTGGGCAAAATGTTGGCATAGCATTTAAAGACAACAGGTGTTGTTGCAGTGCTGCTTCAAACATCAGTAACAGTAAGTTTTATTATTATCCCATCTTGATCTTCTTTGTGCATCTTTTCTAAGGAAAACAGTAATTTCAATTAGCAGTTTTAGAGGAAGTTCCTTTTATGGTTTAAACCTGCATAGCTCTGACAGAGGAAAAGCTTGTTCTATTTCCATCAGCAGCCGGTCTAGCTTGCAGTGTTTCGTTTTCTTCTTCTTGAGCATGAATATTGTTAGAATACAGTGTGCTGTGAAGAATCGTGGTAGTTGCTGGTGTGTATAAGTAAAGCTGACTGGCTGTATATCTCTAACAGGAGGGAGTCATGGCCACTATTAGGGCTGGTGAAGCACTCATAGCACTAGTCCTCTAGCTTGTTTCCCTTATTAAAGCACAGCTACAGTGTACTTTGTCCTAGCTTTAGGATCTGGTTACATGTGAATAAAAGTATCAGTCATACAGAGAGATGTGGGAAGAATGAACCCTTACTTTTAAAAATACAGCTAGAGATGTAAGTTGTAGCTAGATGTGCAAGTGATATCGAATTATTCACTGTGATCATGGTTTTAGAACAACTTTAAAAAGCCCAATTTAACTCAAGAGAATTTCTTCTCTGTTGCTAACAGCATGAGGGGGAAAAAAGAGAATACAAACATACCACATATTTTCTCCATTACTCTATGTATGTTTTATTCTTTCATTATAATTGAATGAAAGGCTAAAGCAGGTACAAGAACTAAAGACATCTGGTTCTCATTAAAGCTGGTCTTGAACTCAGTGGTCTGAGTGTAGATATAGCACTGCTAGTTAGCAGCCATATGTTGGAAGTTGAGTCTGCCTTCAATCTGTCTGAGGCGGCTCGGTTTCATGCAGTTGGTTGTATAGGGCATTCACAGGGGAATCTAATCCTGTCAGAAGAAAACAATTGCTGAAATTCATAACCTACATATAGATTTCTGATCTTGGGACATTGGCAACACATTACTTGAGGAAACAACTGCAAAAAATTAAATATGACCACATATAGTCTGCCACAATATGCCTATGAGGTAGAGTTCATGTAATTTGCTTAAACAGACACAAAATTTGGACCGCTACGGTAACTGTGAGTTGTTGTGTTAACCTCAGCAAGAGGTCATTAAAAGACATTTGTCATTCAAAGATGTTTGTCACTGAAGCCAAATGCAACCCAGCCCCTCTGTCAGTGTAAACTATCCAGAATGAAAGGCAGTACAGAGCAGGTGCTGCTCTATTACTCGGGCATCACTAGCAACGTGCTTCTCACTTGTCAGGAATAAAATGTAAAAACATATTTTAAAATGAGGTACAGTAAAATAGACATTGGTTTGGACTCCAAAAAGCTATTAAGGGAAGTACGTTTTAATTCTGGAGGTCTTTGTGTGTGACAGGCTGCTTTTTCTTTCACACTTGATGAGCCAGTATGAAGAACTTGCCTGTTGTAAAGGGGCTTAGAAAGGTGGGAAGCCTACACAAGGCTTGAAAAGTCATGGTAAGAGCATCTTGGTTTGCAAGTAGAGTCCCAGTGCAGAGACAGATGCTCTCACCGTTTGATTCAGTAGCGTTAACAAACTGAATTTAATTGCCTCAGAGATTAATGAGCAGTGTCAGGTTATTCTGCCACAGAGAAGGGAGCAGTCAGTCTAGAAAGCTGTGGGAATAACCCTGGAAAAGTGGTCATCTTGGCCTGCTGCTGTTGAAGGAATGAGAGAGTCTGTGGCAGTGGCACAGTCTTGCTGGAGACAGCAGCGGCAAGCTTGGCTTTCCCTGACTTAGAATTGTGACAAAAAGGTGGGGCCATCTCTGGCAGTTGCTTCCTCTGTCACCTGCCTGCTCTGCTAATACCTGGGGCCAAACCTAGTGCAGCCTTTGGTGCTCAGCAGAGCTTTCCTCACTCGGCCAGTGAACGGGGCAGAGCCTGTTTGGCTGAGAGCTAACGTGGGAAGGGTGCAGTTGCACAGCATAAATGTCACTTAGATTCCCTTTTCAATAGGCAAGCTCCTCTGTGTTAAATTCCTTACTCAAACACCTGCTAGGCAATAGAGTAAAGAGTCTGATGAGTGTGAGCATGGGGGAAATGAAAAGAACAGACTGGATAAAAGAACAAACAGAACAAGTGAAAAACATGCAGAACGATGATGAGCAGATGGCCACCATTGCTCTCATTCACCAGGACAGTTTATTTCAGTGCTTTGTTTGATACAGAAAATGTCAAGAGAAGGGCAGGGCTCAATGATGAGGCTGCTTCTGGATTCGGTTTATGTGCACACCAATAACCAGGAGCAGGTGTGACAATCTTTCCTGTTTACATCAATTGTACCACTACAACATTATTAAAAGTCAGGGTCGCTATTACTGGCCCTTATTCCCAAAGATGCCTAAGCAGTGATTCTGAGCTGAAGCCATTGAGGGTAATACTCAAAGACAGATGTCTGTGCTGTTTGAAGATGAGGCTTTTAAATTCTGGCAGTGCAAGTCAGGGCACCCAAATTAACCTCCAGGTGTAAGGGTTAAAGTACTGGTCCTATCTTTGTACTTCAAAGGGAGAGGAGAGCAAGTGAGTTTTTTCAGGCTACTGTAGCTTCACTAATGCCAATGGTCTGGGTTCAGCAGGTTTTAGACCTACTGAGGTTCTTGGCCTGTTAGTAAAGGTGTTTGTACTCGCAGAGAGCTGACACTTGAAAATAATATACTCATTAATAAGTGCTGGTCTTCTAAATTCTGTGATTTAGGAATATAAACCCTATTGACTTCATCATCAGAACAGGATTAATATTCATTAACCTTCAGTGAGGCACCTATTCCTGGTCCTTTGGTGAGTTTTCAAAATCTCTCTTGGAGTATTGCTAGTTAATTTGATATGTTAAAATGTGGTTTGTGTTCATAAATGGCTGCTATTAGTCCAGAAGACAGTGTGCTCTCCTGTGACATGAACTGTCTAAGACCACTAATGAAGTGAGGAATAAAGCCTGAATTATGTTAAGACTGTGAAAGCTCCAAATCCCCTACCTGCTGGTGTTTTCTTCAGACAAATATCCTTCCCAACAATGGCTGAAGTCAGGTATAAAAATATGCTCTGTAGACACGTACTTTGTTAAAGTTTTCTTTTGTAAGTAATAGATCCCTTTTATGTCTTCTGCAAATCATGCTGAATAAAAAAGGTAATTTCCTTCGCAACTACAAAAATAATTTCCCAATGGCATTTTGCAAGCATTCACTTAACTGGGATGCTCTTTATCTTTCTTCCTTTTAAAATGTCAAGCAGATAAAAGTCTTCTAAATAGCATACTTTCCTATTTTGATTAATTTTGCATAGTGTTTTCCCAGAAGTACTGATACTCACATAAACCTGAGTTCTGATTCTCTTCTGACTAAGACTTCCCGAAGTCTCTGGATCTTTGCCATCTCAAGCTCAATTTCCTCAGGCATCATTGTTGTTTCAGCCATTGAAATGATGTCAAGTTGATCTGTGTGTGAAAGCAGAGAAAATGAATTAAGCTAGACAAACTGTCTTAATGTGTTTTGTTTTTTTAATGTAAATTTAATCACAGAACTATCTGACTATAGGGTAATTAATGCAAGCAGTAAAGAATGTTCTAGCTGAATGCTACATTGACTGGTTTATCTATTGTTTTGCTTATTACTGTCAAAGTAACCATGTTGAAGTGAAAGAATCGCTAAGCCAAAGTGACATTCATGTTGTTATTCAGAATCTCTCATACCTCTAAGGAATCCCAACCCAGTAGCTACTGTTCCTTAATTGATATCTCTACCAACTTTGAAAGAACAGCCATAGACTGCTACAAAACTCACTCAAAGCAATTCCTTGCAAGTCTGAGGAGTTCTGTCTTGGTGCAAGTGCAGGCAATGTAAACTGATGAAGGTTTCCCATCTTTAATTCTTATAATTCTTCATGGCATTGCACCATCTCAGCATGACTAACAGCTAAAGCCCAGACCCACTAGAGAGGAGCCAAGGATGTGATTAGAAATGATTCAGGGCCTAATCCTTAAGGGACTGAGTATTTCTCACTAGAGCATTGAAATCAGTTGAGGAGACAAATAGCACTTAGTTGTAATTACTTGGCAACTGGTAAGGCCAGGGTCCCTCTGATTATTTCTGTTAAATTGATGTATTACCTCTTCTAATTCAGAGAGAAACAAGGCTATGAACTGTGTTCATTGGAGGTAGAAGGAACCAATTTATAGAAGGTGGATTTGGGAAGCAGCAACTTGGCCTCTGGAAAACCTTATTCCAAGGGATCACCATACTTGGCCTTCATTCTGAACAAGAATTTAGAGACTAAAAAATAGAGTGCCTGCATGGTTTGGCATCCAAATGGAGACATATTCCTGAAAACAGGTCTGTTTCAGCTGTATTGCTTTAAAAAAGGAAAATGGAGACGTCAAAATATACTCAGCATGATTATGCAGTAAACGGGAGACAAAAAGCATCAGAAAAAAAGCTGTTCAATTAATTAAGAGGAGACAAATTCCAAAGTCTCTCATGACAGTCTAAGCACAAACAGACGAGAATTTCTGACAGAAACTTGGAGTGAGAATGAAACTACAAAATCTTAACAGAGCCCCTGCAGGAACTTAGTTCACAAAGACCTGTTAGGGAAGAAATTCTATAGATACAAAGAAAATAAAAAAGAAATCATTGTGTTTGCTGGGATATATTTAGTTGAGGTATAGGCTAGATGTCCTAAGAAGTGTTGTTTCAGCTCTGTCCTCAATGGCTAACTTCACAGTGCAAAGCACATGAGTCTTTTGAAATCCCAGACACTAGTTTAGGTGTTGAAATAGAACCTAAACCCCTTGGAAATTCTAGATCTCTTTGAGGAAGGTTGAACACCACTGAAAATGACTTGGGGACTGTATCCAGCCCCACCCTTTCCTTTCAATTTTCACTAGATGTTTATCAGATATCAGTCAAAAGAAACTAGAACAAAGATTCTGGAAGTATAGTTTTGCCTCTTGTTGCTTTTGGGGGTTGTGGAGTCTTTTTTTAACTGCTTTGGTGCAAATTTATTTTCCAAAAATATTAAGCAGGAAAATAGGAAGTTATTTTGATACCACCATGAATTAAAGCAAATAATACTGGTAATTAGAAAGAGAAGCCACAAATACATTATGCATACCTACATATTTTAAAATTAGTTTTCAAGAGCTCAGAAAACAGGAAGAAAATGTATTTCCACACTGCAACTCTAGCTACAAATGCCTCAGTGTTACCCCTTGGATCAGATCAGCTATCACACTGTGATTTCAATAATTCAGGAGGGGAATCATGACCAAGCCTTATGCCCCGAGTATGTGCTTAAAGCCAACACAAGAATCAGTGTGAGAAGCAGTACTCTAGTCTGACCTCTTGAAGAACAGTCATAGATTCTTCTTCACATCCCACTCAATGTGTGCTTGAACTAGAGAAAATGTTTTTGAAAACTATCCAAAATTATAAAATGTTTTCAAAAGAATCAAAACTGTAAGCAAGGCACCACAAGTTTGAAAGTGGAGGGAAATAAATATAGAAACCATGAGATATTAGTTCACAACTTGGCTGAAAACTTGAGATAATACAGAGATACAAGGAGTGGTATAATTTATCTTGACAGCAGTGCATGTGCTGTGAACATACTGTGAGGTGATTCATCCTTACAGAGATCTCAAACTGGATGGATGTTTGACAAGAGCTTCATCCAAGGAACTTTGAGAAGAACAGACAAGGCAGTTGAGATGGGAAGAAATTTGAAGATGAGAATATAGAGAACTGAGTATGAAGACACTGTGATGCTGGAAGAGATGAAGAGCCAATTCTAGAGGAGTAGGCATGGTCTTCCGTGGAGGAGAAACTGAAGTCAATCCATACTTTATGTATTTTCATCTGTGTACTCTTAAGGAACAATATAATTTCAGCATTGAATCTTCAGCTTTTCTAAAGCTCCCTTCCTAACAGGTGAAGACTCCCATCTCACACCTTCATTGAGATCCTTGCAAATCACCAACCTGTTTGTGTCAGAATTTCTCTTCTAATATTGTGGATAATTGTTTGGCCTACCTGGCAGTAGCTAGGCTGAAGGATAATTAATTATTTTTCATAAAATGGTTTGAGCTCCTGGGCTGTAAACCACTTGGGAAAGAATATGTTAACATTATTATGCCTCTGAGTAAAGCTCAAGCTCTATGCCAGTGACAAATGATACCTTTAGTGCTTTGAGACACGATTCTGAACAGCTTCAGACAAAAGCCTCTTACTTTTTTATAAAGAATAGATGTTTCCTTCTATTTAAAGAAGGCAAGCACAAGTCAGCTATGTTTTAGCATATATTGTTACTTTGTTCTGTGTCTGGTAATGAGCCAAAATTCATAAATCACAAGTGGAGACAAAACTGAGATTAGTCAGAGGCAGTGACAGGAGAAAACTGTTTTGTCTGCTCTGCAATCTCCAGGATGATTTTCAGTGACAAACAAGTGAAACGTTGGTACAGTATGCACAAAAAGATATTAGCACAAAAATAATTACCATCTAGAAATAAAATTCTCAAGCTATTACATATAATGAGAGGGACTGAAGAGGTAAACCAGCAGCTACTTGTGCATCTTTTTGTTTCAGTTTAAACGCAGACTAGTGTATTAAAAGGGGTATTAACAATGATCACATTTCATCCTCAATGTGCCATCCAGAAATGGAACGTTAGCCACCTGTGATGAAAAGCAACAAAAAATTAAAATGCCTATCAGTCAATAAGTGCAAAGGAAACTTTCAAAGAAGCCTGTAGTGATACAGTGAGAAATGGAAGAATGCATTACGCCTGGTGTCAGTAGTTTCAGACAAATTGGTAAGGAATGCTGTAAGGAAAAAAGTAATTATCAGCAAAAAATCCTGCTGTTGTCACTTGATGCGACCATACTGTGTTCAGTGAGAAGCTGATTGTCCTTTACAACCATCAGCTACTTCAATTCTAATTTGGGGGTTTTGCGATCATCATCTTTGTAAAAGACAGAGGCACGGAGAAGGTGAAGTGTATCAGTAATGCAAAGGATCCCAAACCTATGCTGTAGGAACCCAAAACTGACATTGTTATTCTGGTGGTATCCACATCCTGAACAGCAGTCAGACCTCTACTCCACGACCACCTAAAGCAACATGCAGGCGATTTGCAGCCTAGAGGCTGTAAAAGAGCTGAGTGATGAGCTGCTTATGGACACATAGTCAGTCTGTGGCAGAGCCAGTACAAGGTCTGCTGGATCATGGTGTCTCTTCAGGACATCACCCTTTTTCTTGCTTGTGAACCTCATGCCATTGGAAGCTCATCAGTCATTCAGCCTTGAAAAGTCATCTCAGTCATTTAGCAACAGAAGAGCTCCAGCACTGGTAAGGGTGATGGCCCAGCTACTCCGCCACTTTTTTCATCTTTGAGCCGTCTTAAATGGGAGTCTGTGTTTGTTCAATCCATGACTGCTGAGAGCTCTTTAAAGGATCGCAGTATAAATCAGCTGCCAGGCTTTTCTAATGTGGACAACACTCAGCAACAAACCTGGCTGCTCAGCCCACTCAGTTACGGTGCTTCAGTTGAAAATTATTTTAAGTCTTTGTTGCCCTGTATTGAGACCTATTTCCATTCCCTTAAATCATCCAATACTAAGATAATCCTTGCTAAAATACTGTTATAGGCTAAGTTTTGTTCCAAACCTGGGTCAGCGCTTTCTGGGGCTTTCTCAAGAATCCAGTGAAATTTTCAAGTTAATCCTTTTTCACTGAAGTACATTAAATGCTAATAAAGCAGCAAGAACATTCTTAATATTGTTTCATGTATCAAAATCAAGACTTTCAAGACCACCATTAGTTGATGAACCAAAGCAGAAGCAAGCAGGAGGCACAGGTTAGAGATGGATGGAGAACCAGATGGTGCAACTTAAAAACAACACACTTGGTGGAAATTGAAATTCTGCATAATGCAGAAAAGTAAATTGATACATTACAAAATATTTCAGATAAAAAATGTTCGTGTGGAAAAAAATCAGATGATTCTTGTATTTTCTCACTAGCTTGTCACCTGGAGGCATGAATGACTAGTCTTGTGGACAGGCCTTTTACTATACCTTTTACTGTTGCCTCAAATGTATTCAGAAGCCCAGAGACTGGGGTTTTTTCCTCTTTGGTTTGACCCCTGTGGAGCAGGATGCAGTGGCCACTAACCAGCACAAAAAAAGCCACCATCTAATTGCTTATTCCTAGCCTAGCCTGCTGCAGCATTCTATCACTGTGAATTCTAACAATGATTAAATTTGGCATGTGTGGGAAATGATCTTTATTCGATGTTTTATGCTGGAATTACCATATAAATATAGCTAATAGCTAAACACAATATGAACAGCTGCAATATATTTTGTTCCTGGCTTCCCTAACAGGGAGGTAACATTGTGCAATTTGAAATGGGTAGACTGGGGGAAAGGGGGAAGATGACATAAGACAGTAGCAGTGTGGAAGTGACCTGATTGTCATGGTGCTGAGCACATCTCCCCGCTCCTGCTGGTTTGACTGCCTGTGTTCAGGGTTGATTCTGACATAGTGCAGTTGTCTGGCTTTGAGAAGCCTCAGCAGAGGCTCCCCCTCCTTTTGCTCAGAAGCAGATTTCAAGCTGAGACTCTGGCCCTTGGCCCTCGCTCCCCACTGGGGACCTGGACTTGACTTCCCACTTGACCTTGGGCCTGCCTTGTACGAGGGATTTGCCTGGAGATCTGGACTGTGGCTGACCCTGGTTGTTGTCACCAGACCTGCTCTGCTTTCCTTGCTCAGGTGCCCCTGGGCTGTGACCTTATCAGTGAGGACATTGTCCCTGTCCCTGCCTTGTTATGACTCAGCAGAGGGCTTGCCTACCCTTTTGGAGCTGTCAGCCCTTCTTGCACCCAACACTGGTCCTCCACTTACAGTTATTAATGGAAATACTTCGCGTGACTGCAGTGAACCTTGGACAATGGCTCACTTCACCAGGGTGTCCCTTTCTCACTTTTGATCATTTCCAGAGAAATTCCAAAGGACTCTGCATATATAAATACAGACTGTGGGGACTGCTATCTGATTACTGCACATCTGTTTCAAACAGCAGGCTCATCACCTGCTTCTACGTGCATTATATAAACTCAGTGCTTCACATTCTTTCCAAGAACAATGTTCCAAATATTTTTGTATTGCCTGTGAGTCTCAATGCATCTGAGGTAGAAGCTGCTCTACATGCATTCCAGGAACCAGTCCTCATCCTGCTGTGCATTGTTTCAGTGGGTTGTTTTAGAAAATGCTGTGTCCTCCTCTTCTTCCTCAAGGACTCACTTCCCTCTTCTTGTCAGATGGCTCTCCTGTTTCATCTCTTGCACTGAAAACAGAGTGGTGGTGACAGACAATTTAGTAAAAGTTGGAATTGTGCTTCTGGTTGTATCAGGCCTCAGTAACCAGCTAACAGGCTGCATTGAGGAGCACACCTACCTGAGGAAAAAGTAATCTGTCAAGGCAGTAGTAGTGTGCAGTGGCTATGATGGGAGGAACAAAAAACTAATGTTCTCCTCCCCTTAGATGTGTTAAAGTTCTCAGAGTCACTTTGCTTCCACTGCCAGCAATAGCACTGAATACTGGAGATTACACAGATTAATTTTGCTTCTAGAAGAAGCTGATTCCCCTCCTCCCCCTTCTCTTACTATGCCTGTTACAGCTTTTGAATCCCTATTAATACTTCTTCATGGGTTGAGCAACACAGTTACTTATTTTGGAATCACTAACATGTTGAGCCATGAAATGCACTTTGAGCTGACACAAACTGAGCAGACATCCTTCACTGGTGGCAAGATGTGCTTTGTCCTTGCAAGGAATGGTGGGCTGAAACTTTCTGGCAAAACTGAGTCTGACAGAAAATGCCAGAGAAGGGGCATTTGGCATATTTGGGGGATAACATCTTTGGTTCAGTATGCTTACTATCAATTGAAAAGGAATGCCTCTGTGCGAAGAGCATGGTTCCCTATCAGTGCGTGAGGATCCAGAGTGGTCTTGCAGTTCTGCAAGATGTTAAATTCTCCATCGAACTCTGGAAGCAGAAGTTTCAACTACAGTGCAGCTCCCAGGTGCACAGGACATCATCTTGGAGCCCTGAAATACTGGCTTAAATTAGGCATCAAAGTTTGGAGTATTTTTTCCAGACAGCATGACACCTAGAAATCCCAAAGCTGTTTTTTTCACAGGCTCCATGTCCCAGGGTAAACCCCTGGGCTGGTTGATTCCCCTTACATTTTGGCTTTGCAACAGGCATCTGTGAAGTCTGGCAGCTCTAGGGAAACTCTGGCAGGAAGGAAACAGAGATGCATTCTGAAAGCTGATTAAATTAAAATCTTGGGGAGTGTCAGTGTCACCAAATATCCCCAAACAGTCATTTGGGGAAGGAGAAAAAGAAGATGGGGGATTTTTCTGATTCATGGGGAATTGTGGTGCATCTATGCTTCCAGTAAACCCAAAATACAAAGTACTGGACACCCCAGCTCTGTAATGTGCTGCGTAAAGATCGCTTATGTTCCTCTGGTAGAATAGAGCACTCCCTTCAAATCTGTGTGTGGTCCTTTTTCTATCAAGAGATCAGAATTTCATGTCTGGAGAGAGACAGTCTGGTACAACCTGTAGAGAAGCATGACGTCTCTCTGAGATGATCTAAATGATTTATCACATATTTAAACTTCCCATTTGTGGGAGGAGAGGAAATCTTGCTTTCATAGTGATGGTTAGAATCACTGGGGAAAGCACTGGTGCAGTATCAGCTGCAGTGAAAATATTTTTATTTTCCAGCTGAAGAGAACAACAAATGCTTTCTACCATCCCTTAGGATGATAGCTGTTTCTCCACAGACTGCTTTTGGAAATAGATTATTTATTTTTTTTAAATCAAAATGAAAATCTTCTGAATGTAGGATATATTGACAGCATTAGTAAAGACTAGGAAAGGCATGACATAAATATTTTTATTGTGTGGCAAATACACCAGTTTTGGAAGGTTTTATTTCAAGTTCTGCTGAATTCTTTTGTTGAATTAATTTGTCAAAATAATCAACCTTTGGCAGAAATCATATATGAATACTATGATTTTTTTTCTCTATTAATCTGCCTCATTATTTGACCACCTCTCAGTCTTTAGTACTCAGTACTGAATATCAAAGATAATGTTTCTGTAATATATGAAATTATTCCTTTGTGTTTTCAAATAACAGGCAATCATGACTTAGTACGTGCAGTTTTATGCATAGCTTGAATCTGTTGTAACTTATGTGTATTTTCTGCCCTTTTTAGTAGTCTGATCAGCATTTACTAACCATGTGTAAATATCTTCAAAATGATAAAACTTGGGAGTTTTATGCAGAAATCTTATCAGGAAGTCCTACACCATATAGACTCTACAGGGGAAAAATCATCTGGGTTGAGGGACAAGGAGATGTAAACCTGTCTTGTGGAGATTAGTTTTTTTGCATGTGCAGTACATAACTTGTCCTTTCAGGCATGCAGGTATTTTTGCCTTTGAAGGAGAAGAGTAAGGTTGAAAAAACTTGGAAGTTCAGACTTGGCTTTTCAGAAATCTGTTGGTATTCTCTGAAACTGTCTTAAAACCTGAATTTTGTGGAGCTGGGCTGTGATATGATAGGCTTTAGTCAATGCTAAGGGGGAAAAAAATGCCACAAAAAAAGTAAATTAGTCAGACAGAACTGACACTCATAATTTTGTTGAATTCTACAGAATTTGAATGAGTCTTTGAACACCACATGGTAACAAAAAAACACCCTATTATTAAAACCCACCAGAGATTAATCTGTTGGCTGTATCATTTCCTCCTATATTAAAACATCTGATGTGACTGGAAATGGCTCTGTTCAAACAGTCAGCTGAGGTCTGAGTCCAGTAGCACAATTATAATATTGAGATTTATTTTGTCTAGGTCATGAATACTTTTGTTTGTTTGTTTATCTCAGATTTACAGTCTAGACATATTAGAACCTGAGTTTCTACTTCAAAAGTGTCCCACCCACATTCTACCCTATAACCCCGTTTTAAGTAAGCAGAGAACATAAAAAGCACTGTGTGCAACTGCCCACTGCACTTCCAGAATCACTGTCCTCCCTGGTCCACATCTAAGAGCCTCTTGTTATAAAAAGATTCTTTAAAATACTTATCCTGTATGTTCTTGTTCTTATCGCCAAGTTTTGACCTTTCATTTCTCATTATTTACCTTGCAAAAAGCCTGTTGACAGCAGCCTGTTCCTTTCCACTTCAGGCTTTTGTACACTGCAGTCTCACTGAGATTTCTCTTAGAATACAAGCGCCAGATTCACAGTATTAACTCTTTCCTCTAACTCTCAAAGTCCTTTTGGTTTCTATGGTATCATACTCAAAAGTATTGCACACAGGGACTCCTTTCACGTCTGGTGTAACAAAGCCCCTGTACCTGCCCAGTGCCCAAATGAGATTTTTAGTTGTTTTGCATCTTTTGTGCTGTATTTCCGCAGATCAAGCGGTATTGCACTGAAGAAAAGGCTGGTTTAAAAACTGAACCTGAAAGAGATCCTGCTTTGACTTTCCCAATTCAGCTACATGTTCCGAAGCAGAAGCAGAGACTCAGGCAGTAAAAGTGATTGCTAGTTAAGGATAGTCCTCAGTACTTTGCTAACTAGAAGCTTTATGGTTAAATGATGGTTTGAACTTTCTAATTTAGGGACCATTTTCTGCCCTTGTTCCCTATTTAAAGACATATATATCAGCATAAGTTCATAACGATAAAACCTATGAAGATCTTGGTTCTTAAAAAAAGCATCAATTAAATTGTCTTGTTTATTACCCTAAGAAATTTATAAGTGGTAATTATTCTTGGCTTTGTTTTTTATCCATTTATGACAGTTGAAATTTCCTAAGTGGGTAATTATGCAACCCTTTAATCTTCCCCTGGGAAAAAGATCTCTCTTGTCTTAAGAATCTGATCTGTGCACAGAAGACTTCATTTTGGTTGTAATCATACCCAGAGAAAACTGTTCATCTCACAATAGTTTTTCATTCTTCTCTGACAATGGAGACCCCATGTATCTGCACCAGTCTGGAGTTCTTGTAGAAAGCTTATGTGATGCATAGGACAAGATGTGATATTCAGACTTCATGTATCTTTTAACCTATACTGCCATCCTGGTTTTGGATGATAAATTCCCTTTGTTCTAGCTTGCTCTTAAGCTTTCAGATTTTAGCATTCTCTTAACTTTTGATGCTATCAAAATTGTGATACTCAACTACTTGTGAAGATGGAGATTTTGGTTAGCTAAGAGGAAAGGATCAAGGACAGGGGAAAGGATTGTGCATGTTGAATGAAAATGGCTGGTGTAAAAGTAAGCAGAGGCAAAGACTAAGCTTAGACTGGAAACTAGTAACTACCCAAAGTAATAACATTCTGAAGCAGTCTTTCGAGTAGGATACTGGAGGAGAGGAACCAAAGCTAATTTAAACTAAGATCAGAACGTAAAGATCTCTGAAGGGTCTGGTCTCACTTTCTGGGGAAAAAACTCCAGACAAGTCCTGTGAGTAAGCTCAGGTATTGTATGATTGTCTGCAGTTGCAGGAGGGTGGGCTCAAGAAGTAGAAAATATTAACTTGACCATTATCTGGGGCCTTGCTCTTTAAGGTAGGATTTACCTTTCTGAGATCCAATGCCCTCTGCATTCAAACATTGCCTACACAAAGATTCCAGACTCTTGCTCCAGGTACGAAGTTACACAGATCCATCCCATCAAATCAAACTATTGCTTCAAGATAGTGCACCATCTCTGCTTTCATATTCTTCCACCTGGATCTAAGGGTGTGTGCTTAGGCAAGGAACTGACTCAATACAATAGGACAATTTGCTACCTAATTATCTGCAGCCAGAATTAATTCTAGCTGTAAATTTGTATATGTTTTGGTGCTGTTTTATAGCACCATCATTATGATTTACATATAGGTTGTACTACTGAGAGTTCTACTAGCTCTCTCTATTTTCACATCATGTCTTTGATCTGTGACTCTCAATACTCCTGATAGTCCAGTTAATTTTAGGGGGAGACAGAGGACTTTTCTTTAGTAGTACCCCCTCTGGCAGCAGTTTAAAAGCTAAGACAAACCATATTTACAGATCAGGAAACAAGAGTTTCAGCACTCACAGCAATAAATGCCTAAGGAGTCAGAAGTTAATCTTGAACTAAATGTTTCTTTGAAAATATAAGATAGATATAACTTCCTATGAAGGTCTTCCTGTAAACAGGAAGCCCCAGGTCTGATTTGATTGTGCCATCATATTAAGTCAAAAATACAGGTTTGTTTTTTGGTGGTTTTTTGGTTTGGGTTTGTTTGGGGTTTTTTTGTTTCGTTATCTTTTTAAGGTGATTGAAATTTTCAGAAAGTGCTTCTAATATAAATAAATTCAGGGTATGTCCACTAACATAAATTACCCTAATGACACTCACAGGCTGGGTCTTGAAAACCCTTAGGGGCTTTGACACTCCAATTACAGGGCTCAACCTTGCTACTTTGAAGTTGATTCCAAGACTCTGTCTAGGCAAATTGCATGCCCCAGACAATTTCCTTTACAGTCAATGACAACAAGGTTGCACACATCTCTTCAGCCTGTTAGTGTGCAAATGAATAAAAATGAGGAAAACAAACAGGCAAACAGCAAAGGGAGTTTGGAATTAATATCTCTTTATAAAATCCTTTTTAAACTCAAACTCCATTGAATTAAGAAACCCCAAAGACATTATTTGTGGACTGACATGCGATTCTCAGCTCAGCTGAAACCGAATCCTCTGTTCTAATATAAATTGCATCTCTCAGTTAAGGGAGTTTTCAAATACCCAGATTCTAAATTTGGCAGGTTTCACTTTTTTTTTTTATGGCAGCTGTGATAAGGTCAGCACAGCTTACACCTTCAGATGCAAACTCGGCTGCAAGTGACTGCTCAGTAGCCAGCTTAGTATCATCTCAGCACAGTTGCTATCACACATCACATATAAATCTAGCAATGAAGTGTCGTTACTGGTGTCTCAAATCCACTGGTAAGAGTGGAAGAAGGACTTGCTCACAGACAGAAATTTTTCAGAGCAATTACAGCACCCTGGAAGGGCATCATCATGATTGGTGTGGCCATTTCAGACTTCACTTTCCAGCACCCCCAGTGTCTGAACTGAGCCTCAAACTCTGCAACAACAGTACAGTCCCATTGCAAAATAGCCTGTGGCATCTTACCCAGACATCGCTGCTGCGTATGAAGAGTTAAGTGGGTTTGAGTGGGATTTAACAAAAAAGCTGTTGATATAATTAGGTCTGCAGAGAGTTATGACAGACTTAACAAAGAACTAAAATTGAATTGTGCAAGAACGTTTTCGAGACTTCCTACTGTTATTTCCAATTTTTATTTAAAATATAGTCTGGGTATCAGTACCACATTCCTTGTTGCCAGATGCTCTGACAACAGGATTTTTCACACATTTGGCTGGTGGCTTTAGGTGAGGTGTGAAAACACAGACCACATTACATGTCAGTCTGAAACTAAGCAACCTATTTTGTCATGCTGTAACTAAGAGTGGCGTTTTTCCTACTCTTGCAAGATGTACCACTGTGCATTTCAAATCAGTGATTCTCCTATTGACCTAACCTGACAGAAGGGTGCCCTCATTTTTCCAGTAGTTCTAAAACAAAAAGCTTCTCCTACTACTCTTTTGCTGTTCTTCTGGGTTTTATCTCTTCTCTCTCCCCCTACTCACAGATACATAAATAAATAAATACATCTCTGCAGATAAGACAGGTTAGCTGATCTTGCATGATATTGTTTCAGCACTTAAGTGTTGCCTGCAGAAACGCAAGCAATTTAGCTCATTTGTTTGCAAATAGCAAGTCCTGCTCTTCAGACTGCCCTGGACTTTGTGAGGAGTGGCTGGCAGCTTTTGTGCAGAGGTTGATTTTCTCTAAGTTGAGAGAAGGGGCACCAGCCAATGGGCTCTGCTTCCAGCTGTGTTCCCTGTTTCCTTGGGGCTCAGGAGAAGGTGTGTAGGAAACTGCTGTACATCCTTCCTTGCAATGTGGACCTGCCAAACCTTTCCAGCAGCCAAAAAGGAAAAAATAATGGCCATGCCAGTTGATCCCTCCTCACCTGCCTGTTTCAGGGAAGATACAGACCCCTAATTTGCTATGCTGTATTCATAAGCAGCTTAGACCCAAGATTTGACGCTTTGGGATGAAATTGAGGCTACTTACTTTCTTGAACAAACAGCTGTTTTGTTTAACAGTCACAGCTATATCTCACAGCTATATGTCACAGCCTTAGAGAAGATTTTCTTAATTGTATACCCAGCCTGGGAGCATGTCCCATTTAAAATGCTTCCCAGAGAAATCCTTTCTGTTTCGAAAAAAATGAATGTGTGTGATAAAAATAATTGGTGCAAATGTGGAGGTCTCTCATATGAGAAGTCAGCTTTCTCATGAGGGAGGTCTTAGAAAAGCTAATTGGTTTTTTTTTCATCTAAGCCCAGAATCTGATCTCAGTACACCTCCACACTGCAAAGACTGATCTTTGACAAATGCCAAACATGCATCTCTGTGGGAATCAGCCACCACAAACCCAACAGAGCAGACTCCTGTGTTTCTTAAGCAGAAATTCCCTATATGAATAAAACATGAGCTCAAAAAGAGCTAGAAACAGATCTGTCATTCAATAAAATATTGGGATGCCACCAGCATGAAATCTGTTATTTTTGAAAATGAATTAAACTAAGTTGCTTCCTTTTTTCTTATTCTTTCCCTCTCAGGTAATCTTTCATATTCAATTCTTTGGCTTTAGAATGAGATTTTCCTATTTCATTAGGTGTTTATATCTCCCCTGTTGCTATATAAAAAATTCCTGCAACTAGCAAATAATATTGATTATGTTCAGTAAGTATTATCAGATAGACTGAAGAGACAAAACACATCCACATAACCTGTCTCAGACCACTGTTCATATATGCTTCTGTGAGCAGATTAATAACAGATGTTACAGAAGTGTGATTGAGAAGTGAATTTTACAGGATTAAGTAATGAATTTACCTTTTTTTTTTTTTTTCAATTATAAAGTTATTTTTACAAATAAATTCTCATTTGTAATGAGAATTTATTTGGAAAAGAAAAAGAAAGAAGAAAGGATCAGTTCCTTTTAATTATTTCCTCAGAAGCCGCTATGCAAAGTTAATCACTTCCTGGATTAATGAAGCCTTTGGTAATGAGTCTCATTTTTAACAACTTTTCTTCTGAATTGATTATCTCTGACCTAATTTGTGTTGATACAGACTGGCATATAAACAAACACCCAAGTATTGCTGTAAACAATTCATGCTATTTCATTTGCATGTTTGCACAAGTTTCAGCTCATTTGCAGCATTGATTAATTAATACACATCTCAAAATGACCCCCTCCCATGCTGTCCGTGTCTTTATTTGACCCACCAGCTGACGCCCACCTTATACGAGCCGAGATCCGATAACACCCTGGTTTTGTGCACAGAAGTGTCATTGCTATCCAGTCTTCTTGGATAACCTACAGAAAACTCTACCTACTGTTTGAGGACTTTCCATAGTACCTAGAAACTGGTAAGAATTCTGATCATCTGTTCTAGTAGATATAAAATGGTTTCTAGCTGGGATATTTTGCTTTCTAGCACTCCAGAATAAGGAAGCCTGGGGAAACCATTAAAAGACTATTCTCTGAGAAGGGGTTCTGTTTCCTGCTCCTTGTATACTCCTGTGAAGGGCAGTGGATGGCCTCCCTGTAAACACACAAATGATTTGACTCCTAAGAAATGTCCTTTCTCCCCTGTGCAGAGTGACTGAAAACATGCTACAAGGACAATGTTTTCTTTGATGTAAATATCTATGTGGAGGACTCGCAGGAGGAGACACTTTTATCTTGCTTGCAACACAGTGGCCTAACAGCTTCCTAGCATGAAAATATTTACATTAGATTTACTCTGTTTAACACAATGAAATTAAGTGCTATGGTTTTCTTCAATCTAAGAAACTATTGCCAAGGTATTTCATATCTAGACTATTCTACATAAAAGGTAAACACAATAAAATTTCTTAATAATTACTGAGGAAAAAACCCCACAGCAGCAATTATGAAATCACTGCAACAAAACAGAACTAGGAAGATGCTTGGAAAAACTGTTTTGGCTGGGTAAGATTCCCATTGGAAGAGGTGCTTTATATGCGTTAGGTGTGGCCTATCCTGTCCTCAGATCGCTGCAGTTTTGCATATACAAACCCTAGAGTAGGAGTGCTGTGGTTTGAGTCATAGCTGATCTTTTTTTCTTTGAATGAACATACTTAGGAGATGAAGTAGAAAGGGCCACAGTAAAGAAGAGTCGATGATTTAAGCTCAGTCATAGGTTCTAGCACACTGTGTCTGTGTATCAAAGAGAGGAACTGAATGTAGTGGAAAATGTCACCAGAGCCTGTGCAAGAGCTCTTGCACCCATGTTGATCAGAGCCCTATGAAAATAATTTCATAAAATGTGGCCAAGCCTTGAAATAGGCCTTAATATTCCCCTCCTTCTGTCCTAGTACCACTGTTGAATACTTTGTTCACTTTATAAATACAGAAAGAAAAAGGACCATGCTGGTCGCTGACTGCCTCCTCAGTGCTGCTTGCACCACAAGCACCAGTCTCTTTGTCCTCTCATGAGTGCCTCAGACATAGGAAAAAAAAAAACCAGACTGCATTAGTTACCTATTTCTAGAGGTCTGATTTGTGAGAACAGGAGTGATCTTTTCTAGGATCTCTCTGATTATCTTAAAAAGCTAGTGCAAAAGAGACAGAAGTTGCTATCACCTAAAGTACGTAGGTCTCAGTATCTGTTCTTTATGGCCTTTCCTCCAGGGAATGGGGGGGTGGGAAGCAGGACAGAAGGACAGGGGATTGGCTGATGGCTTAAAATAGTATTTTATTTTTCAAAATAAATCTATGTGAGATGAAAACTTGATTTAATAAATCACAGTGCTGACAGTACAGTTACCATTGGTTTTTAGCATATTCCTCTCATATTCTCCCATCATGTTATGAATTGAAAATACAATCTTGTGCACTTTAACCAGCAGTTTGTCCTTCAGAGGATGGGGAGAATATGCAGCTATATGCAGCCTGGTGTGAAAGTCTGCACAGTGTGTATGATCTGACAGCTGTTCCTAAGAATAAAATTGATCCAAAACAGGACACAAAAAATGAGGGAAAACTGCCTTCAAAGGTTTGACCCAAGAGCCCTCATTGTCAGTTTTATTCAGTGGCGCCAGGTTGCACCTTTATCTGCAAGAAGCTATTTTAGTCTGGCTCAGGAAGACTGCCAGGAGTCAGGAAGCCTCAGAAAGGGGTTTCTGTGCCCAGCCCTGCACAGCCCTGAATGAGATTCAGCGCTCTCAGAAGGCTGTAAATAGAAACTGGTACAGTTAGTTACTGTGGTAGGTACCTTCCCTAGTGTGGAGCTCCCACTGAAATCAATGCACATTCCCATCTGGAGCAAGACTGGCTTTAAGCCACACTCCAAGGAAAGCAATTTCTGCTTCACTAATTCATCTCATGCGATGGAGAAGTAAAAAGCAATATTAAGAAACACATATTACTTGTTCATTTATTTCTGTTGTTTTGCTCAGTGGCCAAAGGAAACAGCCCATGGCTTTCCACTTTATTCCTCACTAGAGTCATATTCTGACCCTCTAATATTCACACTAAGATTCAGCATTTAAGTTTCAAATGTTGTAACAGTACCAGCTACAGCTAATGTTCAGTTTGTTAAAGCTTATTTAGTTTGGTATTTTAAAAATATTTTTCTAACTTCATTGTTTTGTCTTATTAAAAAGAAAAAAAAAGTCAACAAAATGTTTAGTCTCAAAAATTCTTGCAAAATCTCTTTAGGAATGTATGGGTTTATGGATTCTCCTGAGCACAGACTGATAAAGAGCAGCATATATTGTGAGTGAAATAATAGTAGAATGGCCACTGATATTTCTAAATTTCACATCTTTATACTATTCTCCTTTGAAATTATCTGATGGCATACCAGAAAGTTTGTTTCTCTTTCTCCCCCCCCTTCTGTGATGCGATTCTCTAATAACACATTTTGCTAACAGTGCTCTAAACATCTTCCCAGCAGTTGGTAGATTATTTTAGGCAAACTTAAAACTATTGGATAAATAACATAGATATATGAATCCAATCCAGTAAAGGCAAAAGTGAAACTGGTATGGAGATCTGCTTTAGACAGTACAGATACTGGTTCATATAACATAGTTGTAATTAAATATTGAGAAGATACTCCTCAGAAGCCCAGAAAAAAAGGTGTTTCACATTTCATAGGAGAAAAGACTAGAAATATCTCAGGAAGAGGAATGTTACTATTCCTAAGGCCAAGGGCATACAACGTGTACAGTCCAACAGCAAAGTGGAAGGCCAGGGGCAGCAAAGAATCATACTGGGATCTTGTTCTCCAATGTGTGAGGCACACGGTGCTTCCAGGGAGCCAGAGGCAAAAGTCTTCCCTTCCTTAAAGATAAAATTGTCAGTAGAACCAAAGCTGGCTGGTTTTTTTCTCAGTATATCCTCAGGTGAAAGAGCACAGGGCTCCATCTCTTCAACTCACGCAAAATAATGATGACAGTTGGCAAATTTGTTTTGCACTTACCTTCCATCTGTGGATGTGGAGTTATTCTCGAGCAACCTCACCAAGTTAATTACTTTTGCATACTTAATTTTGATTCCGTTTTCTTTAAATATGCTAATGCTTTCTTCCTCACAACTGTCATTGGGCTGATGGGAGGCTGAGCTGACTGCCTCCCTGGAAGCCTCAGAGGTGAGGAAACCTTCAGCAGAGTCTTAATTTATATCACTGAGACAAACAGATAGCTGGTTGTCACCTTCGCTTTGGATGAAAGAAAGAAATTTTGCCATCGCAAGATGCTTCACACCTTACCAAGGCAGAAACAAATGGATCTTCATTTTACTGGCTTTTAAAACTCCATGGCTGTGTCCTTTGCTATCACATCCCACATACTCTGTGCTACAGACAAGTATCAGCCTGGAGGAAAATGTCTCTGTCTTAGAATCCTCCAAATTGCAGCAAGTTCAGTCCCTTTCCAGGCACAGTGCCCAGAGGAAGTTCTATGGGAATCTATGATAGAAGATGAGAGGAGATAAACTACAGACTGGTTAAGGAGAGTGAAGGTACAAATGTATAACTGAATTTCTGTGATTTCCTCTTCTCCTGTGAAACAAGATAGTTTGAGGAACAGGCACTAACCGTAGGGGCTCCAGTGGATTAGCTAACGATTCGCTGCTCAGCGGGAAGAAGGTTGAAATGGCAGCACCCCTGCCAGGGCAAACAGCTCTCTGGGGAGCGAATGCTCATCGCTGCATGCCAGGGCTCTGCAGGATGTGCCCAGTGAGAAGTGAGGGCAGAGACCAAACTCACGGGGTAGCCTGACACAGATCCCCAGGGGAATCCTTGTGGAACTGACACAGCCCCCAGATTCCCTCACCAGAATTTTCTAAAGAGAAAAGAGGTGAACAGAGCTCCAGGAGACGAAGGCACGGAGCCCAGTTCTGCTTTTATTGAAATCAGAGGGGAAACTTCCATTGATGTCAATGAAGTTAGGACTGAATTTTGCATTTGTAACTAAGGAAGTGTCTGCCAGGCTTCTCTCATTTCCCTGCGAGGTCAGACCACTGCCTTGCTCATTTGACTTCAGTATGATTATTCTAAGGCTTACTTTGGCTTCATGTCCTGAAAAGGCATTAGTGGTAGAACTGACTTGATTCCTTCTTTGGTTTTAGAGTTGTTTTCTCCAAGAGACAAACAAAACCATTAAACCGCTTTATAATGAGAATCTTTTGGTCCCATCTACCAGTACATAAAACCCGAAATGTGTCTGTACAAAACCTCTTAAATCCCTAATCAATAAAGGTTTGGGTAGGGGAAGTATTCAGGGCAATAAAAAGATCCTTAAACACTGAAGGTATTCTTACAATAGCAAATTACCTCTTGCATTTAGGTAGTGTTTGCAGTCATTAGGCTTTTGCAATGAGCAGCTTGTCTTGCTAAAAATCATTCATCTTCATTTAATGACAAATTCGCTTAAAATTATTTTCTCGTATATTTTGCCCTTTATGAACTGACAAAATGTTGATAATTAATGTTTCATTGCTGATCCTGAAGGGCAACGAACATAATTATCCCAGGGTGCTCCTGCTGATTTCTCATAGTTTGTGCTCCAAGCATGCATTTTTCATCTTTGAATTTTGAATGCATTTGTACTATGCCTTTTATGTAGCTAGACAGCAGAACGTGTTTCATGGAAATAAATCAGCATTATTTATTGAGTCTCTGGGACTATTTCACTAAGTGAGACTTCTATGAAAATGGAATATATTCAGCTACAGAGGAAAAAGCACTTTAGGATTCAGGATTACAGAATGCTGAGTTCCAGCCTTTCTTGTGCTTAGAAACTAGAAGAAAACTATAAACTTCATGCATGATACACAGTACTTTGCAGCGTATGCCCAATCCTGCATGTAAGGATTGGTTTATCCTGTTTCATAACACATCCTCGAGAGACAGACACAAGTGGTTCCTCTGATGAAAATATGCTATGCAAATAAGGGATCAATTATCAACCATAGTAAAAAAAATTACATAGACTGAGTCCATAACCCCACAGGCTACCAGCAGCAGGGATGATGTGTATAGGTCAAAGTGTCCTACTTTCCAGGTTGAATGCATTCTTTCTGTAAAGTATCTTTAAAGGCAATGGGAAAATTCATGAGCAATAGTCCCAAATATGACTCTTTAGGCTCATCTATAACTCTTCCAGCATTATTGGTTGGCACTGGTTTGAATATAAACACTGCGTTCTACATTAAGTGTTCATTTCCTGCCTAGTACACACACTTGGGCAAAGAGAGTTTGGATGTCATTAACCCTCTGATTTATGAGTATCTCAGCTGAGAGAAATGTCTTTGCTGACATATGCGAGTAGATGTGCAGCAGTAAGATCCTGATCCCATAATAACCAGCATGGTTTTTGCAAGGTAGCCCCTACCCAGAATTAGCCAGACTGCTGCTGCATGCAGCCCCTTGGATTAGATTGGGGTGGCTTTGGGTATTATTTATCTCATTTGTCTGTGCTTTGCAGGACACATTGGACTCTGTAGGATACAAAGCATCATCAAGAGACAATTATGTTCAGAACTATGGGACATGTCAGGGAGTAAATCAGCTGCACTTTTTGTGGAGAAGCCTTGGATGCACATAGCCCATAGCTAGATAGAAAAGTGAAGGAAAGGCAAAACTCATGAAATATGATAGGGAGACTGTGGGGCAAGAGTAGCCCACTAAGTGATTTGATTTCTGTCACCAGGTAGGAAAGTATATTTCTAGGGGAATTTGTGCTGCAGAATTCTGTGGACCTGGGAGACCCTTATGGAGTAGAAGCTGGAAGAAGCTGCTCTAAGGGTCACAGTTTTTCCTGTTGTTGACCGGTATTTCAGCAGGAATGCGTTCTGAGGCACTAAAATATTTCCAGTTCTCCCTTCTTTCTCTGACTCAGCAGCTGCCTGGAACACCCAGCTGTGGGAGGAGGAATTAGGAAAATGGGACAATGTGTAGATAGTATAAACTGGATTAGTCTCACTCTGTAAATCATTCTCTTGGTTCTTTACGAAGTAAAACAAACAAAAGATACATCCTTCCTTTGAGAGTTACAGGCAATGCAGGTGACCTGCTGGAGATTATTTAGTGGTCTGTATTTAAGAAATATTTTGCAGAAGGAGAATGATCAGGACATGTTATGTGTAAAAATGGATAAGCAATGAAAATGCAGATAAAACTCTATGTGCAGACTGCTAGCCCAAGCCACCAGTGGCTTGTAGAAACACTAAGCTATGTAGGAGAATTTTAAAGCCATTTGACTGCCATTGAAGCAGGTGAGTTTTACAATTGTTTTGGAGAAAGAACCTGAATCCTTTCTAGAAATTCTTGATGATATTCAGTGTGGGAGTTGTGTCTTCATTTCACAGATCAGACAAGGGCTGCATTTCCTCTTGAACCATAACATAAATGTTAGCATTAGTAATTACAAACAAGAAAAAAAATCTAGAACTGGCATCATCCTTTGAATCGGTTATCTTTGTGGATTATGGTATTTTGTCAAACATTTTCTAAAAAGGTGTGGGATTCACTGTTAAGTGTTTTATTGGCACCTTTGAATTTTTCGGTCACTCTCTTTTCAAATTTTTTACCCAGTTTTTGTGGTTTGTGTTTTTGTGTTTGGTTTTTTTTAAATGGAGACATGGAAAGAATAATTACAGTCTCTATTTGAAGTCTCTCTTCAGACCTTCACAAAGCCAACAGACTTGATGCTTCTATAAAAAGAGAAGTAATTGTGTTTATCCCTCAGTTAGCTTCTTTCCCACCTTTTGTAATAGATGGTCTGAATAAGCCTTATCTGTTTTGACTGTTTTATTGCCTCTAACAGGTACAATTAACACTTTAGGAGAATTTACAATAATGCAAGTGCACCACTGTGAAGAAACAGCAGTGGTAGGTGTGCTATATAAATTCTGGTTGTGCCTGTGAAATGTCTTTTTTTTTTTTCTTTTCTTTGTCTTTTTTTTTTTGTCTTCTTTAAAATCAAGAGTGGTGACATGATGAGACTGGGGAACAGGATCACCAGCATATGATAGGCAGGGTCATACTGCATTGCTGACTGACTGGAGAGGTGTTAAAGTAACAGAGAGTTTTTATGCAAAGCACTGAAGTGGGTCTGTGGATGTCTGTGCAGTATGTAGGGCATTATGGAAGAAGGCCCAAAGGCATGTGTTTGAATATTTAACTACCAGATGACAGAAACAACTATAACTGATGCAGGTTTGGATTTATCTGTGGAGGGTGTGGAGTACATGTCAGCCCCTTGTCAATCCCAGCTCAGGCATCTTTCCTTATGCTGACAACTCCTGAATTCCCAGAGTTGCTCTGCAGTTTTTCTGAGTTGGCAGACCTGAGCACCATTGCAACTTTCCAATCATATTTCCTTCCCTGTCTTGTTAGACCAATAAAAATCACCTTTCAGATAGCTGATGGCAGCCTGACACTGAGGTCCCCATCATGATGGGTGGCCCGTTTGAGAAAAGAAGGTGTGGAGGGGGCAGTGCTGGGGCAGTGCCATGCCCCTTGGCATGCCTTTTGTAGCCCCAGTGTCCCTGGAGCAGGAGGCTTTGTGGGTCTCTGAGCCCTAACCTGAACAGAAGCCTAAGGCTATGAAGCAATACAGGAGGAAGAAAAATGTGGACGTTCAGCTGTATGCCCCCACCAAGTACCAGGGTCGCATCCATCTTTGTTAGAGTCTAAATAAGTTTGCTTTTCTTGGGTCCAACCCAGCATGAATACAGAGGAGATGTCTTACAGGAACCAACATACTATCCAGTTGTCTGTACTAGATATACCGAGAGCTATTGCATCTCCAAATTTTATAAAGCTGACATGAAAATTCAAGAACAAATTGACATTTACCTACTTTTTGACTAATATATAGAAGCATGTGATTAATATACAGCCATCCTAACCACTCATTGGTGACCAGAATTACAGGTAGATGTCAGAAGACACTTGCACTTGTTGTGCAAGACAAACGTGTTTCTCTGTTGCTACTGGATTGATTTTTTTTTTTTTAATATTGCAACAAATTTTTTAAATTATTATAAAATGTTATTAAGCAACATTAAAACATCATGAGCTGGATGCTGTTCTAAGAGGCAGCCATTCTGTTCTGTTAATGAAACCAGGTGTTAAAGGTGCAACAAGCAGTTCCCAGTAGATTCTGGGCTTTCACCAAAGAGAAAAGATGATCTGGCTACAGGACCACTACCTATGTTATTACAATCTATGGTTGTTTTCTTTTTAGCTTTTCAAACTTGGGCAAGAAGAAAGACCATCTCTGTGCCTACCAGCACTTCTAAAACAAACTGGTCTTAAAACAACAATGTTCCAGACAGATATAAGCCATCCACCTTACCATGCTGCCAAGAAATGCAAATGCAAACTATTAAGTAGTGCATCTTTTCAGTGTTTGGAGCATATCAATTCTCTTTCTGGCTAACAAACTCAGAAAGCTTTGCAAAATAAGCTTACTGAATATGGTGAAGTAAGTTTTCACATTTGTCAGCTCAGGATCTCAGTGATCCTGGGAGCAGCACTATCTGCTGTTGGAACAAATCAGGGGAATCTCAAAAGTAGATAAAATCAGTCCACTGGTGCTGTTGTGGAGTGCACTGCCATCTCACAGTACCTTGCCTGGACATAATCTGTGATACAACATTCACAGCACGAAGGGAGAGCAAGTAACGCTGACTATGAAGGCTTCATACTACTACTGAGCATCATGTTGGGAATCTCCAGCTTCCTCTGTAGTGCTTGCTGGCCTGTAACAGGGCCCCTTCCCCCTAAGCCTCACTTTATATTCAAAAACATTTGAAAAGGTAGATCTCTGCAATACAACCATGTGGCAGCTTCCCTCCAACACTGAGTTACCATCCAAATGGAAACAATAAGCAAATTTCACAGGGCACTAAATTGCATCCAAACATAACCTTTGCAGTCTTCTGGTATTTCTGCTTCCCTATACCAACTGAAGCTGAATGAATTTTGCACTTAGTTCCAGACCTCATACAAATTGAAAAAGGAAGGAAATGATCAACAGAAATGTATCCGAGAAGAGCAGTGGCCAAAAGGATGGTGAAAACCTGCTTTGTTTCTTCGTGGCTATTTCCCTGGTGTGGCATGAAGTTATTTAATCAGGGCATTATGAGTCCCTACCAACGGCGAGATGATTCTAAATGAAGATGTGCACTCGGTAATGAGGGCTGACCAAAATGCTTGAGTGCTCTGCTTCAGAGCAGGCTCCCCAAGACTATATTGTAACGATCATTTACTGAGAAGGCTGCAACCACATTATTACTGTACTAGTCTGACAATTTACAAGGCTGTGTTCTACATGTATGCACTAGAAAACGCATGAGTTGCTCTATACACGGTGAACCATCATTTATAATGTTTTCTACCCCTCTGAAATTCCCTCTTTTATGTGAAAAGAAAGGCTTCAGTGTCCTGTTAAAGAGACACCTTTAAACAATCTGCTTCATATTTTGCATGCAAATCCCCTGGAGATCATTACACCCTCTGGCTGTAGGCCACCAGATCCTCAGCTACTGTGAACCAGCTTAACTCCATTCATTACCTGTCTGAAAGAGGCCATTGTGGAATGGAAATGTGCATGATGTTACATTTCGTTGCTATGAAGTAATACATCTCTGGTTACAACCAATACCAGCAATGCTTTCTATACCACAGACCGAGAAGTTAGCACAGAGCTCCCTTTCCATTTAACAGATTAAGTAGAAACTACCTAACTTCCATGACATACTTTCTGTAATGAATGTAATCAGGATGGACATTTTCTTGTGATAAGGCTACACTCACATCAAAAGGCACTGACCAGGACTTCATCATCCAGAATTTTGTAGAGATAAACAAGTTCTATGTCTGAAGAGATCCTGATGTAAGGCACAACAAATCCTCAAAGAGCAGATGCATTTGCAGTAACAGGCTTCTGCTTTTGTTAATACTATTACTTAGCATTTTGTATTTAAAACAATATGCCAATACCAAAGGCTAATTGTTCACATTAGTAAAAAAAAGGAGATGAAGAAGGGTCAGCTTCTTCCCAGGCTTCTGGACACTACTGTCACTGTGCCATGTAATTTAGGACCTACACTGGAAGGGAGCATTAAAGTAAATGCTAAGATCTATTTAGTTTTAATCAAAGCAAAAGTGTGACCAGAAGTCAGTGTTAGCATTAAAATAGGGAAGACATGCAGGAATCATCAGCTACCACAAATAGCGTTTTCCACAGTATTTTAAGAAAGTTGAAGCCTATGAGCAAACAAACCAGATCAATTATTCAAATAGCAAAGTCTTCACATAATACTTTTCTACTTTTCAAAGAACAGACCGTGGCTTCCAGATTACTTGCTATTCTGTATCTAAATTGTTATACACAGAGAAATGCTATCATTAAACTGAATCTAGTCTGTAGAAGGGCAGCTTATCGGCAGAGCTAAGGTGCAGACACCTGAATGCTTGGTTCTGCCAACAGCCCATTCTGGTGCCTGGTCAAGCTGTGGTTTGGGTGGAAGCTCAATGCTGAACACGTATTTTTGAGCAGATCTGGTCTCTCACTCAGCCTCCCTGTCGCTCACTGACAAACAGACAATCTTTTGTCCAAAGCTTGCAAGATGTAACCTTTCTGTCACCTCAAGATACCAGTTATTACTATTATTACAAGTGCCACACTGCACTCGGCTCCTGAGCTCTGGAACAACACTGAGCATATTTATAACAAGAAAAGCATTCATCTGTATCCTGCCAGAGAACCTGCAAAACCATTGCACATGCATGAGTCAACCAACTCAGTCAATGGTGATTTCAATCTTCGATTCCATTTTAGCAAGTGTGGAGTTACTCAGTCCTGAACCTATGCCAGGCACTGCAACAAAACCAACGCTGCAAGTGAAGCATCAGAGTGGGAGAGTTACACCCCTGCCATCAGCATACGGCAGACAATAACGTGTGCGTGACCAACTGAAGCCAGAGGTGAAGTACGATTCCAGAACACAGCAGCATCACAGAAGTTTAAACACAGTACAAGCGCTGGCTAAAATCTGCTACCGTAATGCTGCAAGGCCATGGGATGTTAAAAGGCATCCAGGTGAGACTTCAAGACACACGTCAAAACATGGATAATAAACCATGAATATCAGCAACCCCAGTAATCAGTCAAGATGAAGGTGTCACAACAGATACACACAAAGCATTTTTTCCTGTGATCTAACCAAACACTTGATGTAACTTAGAAAATATTTTTCTTTATGCTAGTACAGAGCTTTCTGTGACAGTCTTGTTAAGATTTCTTGCCTCATTGGTTACCTGGAAAATCAGAAAGGGTTGACAGGTTTATTAGGTTGTAAAGCAAATAGTTCAGCCAATACTACAACTATAACTGGTATTTTAGAGAAGCCAAGGCAGCTATGTATCTTTTTAACTATTTGTTCCAACGCACTTTGGAAAGGTTATGTCAATCGCTGCTTTCTGGAGAACTATGATTTCAAGAAAGCTCTTCCACCACAGAGCATTTGTTGAGCTCATAAATACAGTGCAAGCGCTGGGGAAGTGAACTACGCGCTGCGTTCCTGGACCCTCTGCCGGGGGTAACAAGAGGGAATAACGCGGTTGGCATCTGCGCCTTTCAAATGTGAAGCACGTCAAAAGACTACCAATATTTATGAAAAGCCATATAGTAAATCCTACTTAACAGACGAGAAGGAAGAGCTAACGTCCCGGGCATCCTTCCTCAGCCACCGGCTCGGCGCTTCACTTTGCGGAGCGAGCCGATTTCGCAGGGAAGCCCCGGAGCGCCCGGAGCCGCGGCGGCTCCAGCTGACTGCTGCCCGGAACCCCCACAGAAAAAAACCCTTCGGCTCCAACACAGACCCCCCGGGAAGCGCCAGCCTCAGAGGGCGAAACGGTCACACGGACCTCGCTCCCCGAGAAGCCCACGGTGGCTTCGCCCGGCTATGGCGATCCGCGGGCGCGGGGCTGCCCCGGCCAACGGGACCCGCCGCCGCCGCGCCCCCCACTCACTTCTTCCCAGCGCCTCCGCCTTCCACTCCGTCTCCTCCACCGCCCCGTAGCGCCTCATCGGTCTCTCGGCCTCCGCGCTGGCCGAGATGGACCTCCTCAGCTCCATGGCCGGGCCGGGCGGCGCGGGGCTCCGCAGCTCACTCCATGGCAGCGGGGATGCGGCGCGGCTGCCGCGGAGACGCCGCGGAGCTCACGACTCCTCTCCGCGGAACGCGGGGGGGGGGGGTGGCGGTGGTGAAGGGGCGCTGCGCACATGCTCAGTGCGGGGCTGGGGCGGGGGGAGGCCGGGTAACGATGCGCGCAGCAACCCCTACGGGGGCCGGCACCCGCCGTATGCTGCACACGCGCCCCGCCCGCCGGTTCCGGCGGGGTGGAGTGGTACCCTCCCCTCCTCTCTCCTCCCCTCTTCTCCTCCCCTCCCTTCCCTCCCGCTTGGATGGGCAGAGTGACCTCCACAAGCCGCTCAGAGCCGCTGGAGAGCTGGCTTGTCCGTGCCCAGCGCTGCGCCCGCACTCCCATTGCCCAGCCGAAGGGACCAGGGCAAGCGGGAGTCAGTAAATGCGCTCACTGCCAGGGCACGGCAGGACTGTCCTTGTGGCCAGTGCAGCACTGAGCAGATCTGGCCTGAGCGCCTGGTGGAATAATGGTAAAATCCATGGCCGCCCATAGGTTTTGCAGTGTAACACAGCTCAGGTAGCTGTTCGTGCAGCCTTTGGCTTTCCTGAATGTCCTGCGCTGACCGGAGTAACCCTCGTTCCAGCACCATGTTGACAAAAGCCAGAGGACAGCACCTAAACAAGTGATGGGATTTTCTGTTTCTCATAACCGTATGTATTTTTCATAAGCATGCAGCTTTGCTGGTTATGCAGCCTGGTGGAATTAAAAGAGAAGGAAATGACTATGCAGAATGCACAAGTGTGGTGACAATTATTTTTGTTATTTTTTATTTATTTATTTATTTATGTTATTGTAAGAGAGGTTTAATGGATAAATTCCCTGAATGGAACTTTACAGTTGGAGAGTACCTTTCCTACTGAAATCCCACTGTACTTTACCACTTCAATGTGGTATCAATTGTGACAGAAAGACAATGAAGCAGCAGTTAGGCAGGTTGTCCCAGTGCCCCACATCGAATCAGAGTTTTATCACTCCTTGCCCGATTCATGAAGAGTCATAGGGTACTGGTAGTGCTGAATGCATAGTGGCTGCATGAAAACTTGTTTGTCACTTACATTCGCCTGCTAACTTTGTCTTGCCCTTCAGTCATCAACGCTTCCGCAGCACTGCCTCTATATTCACTTACTAATCGGATCAATGCATGTTGCTACTATACTCATGAACAATTTTTGTCTGGAGGGTGCTTCACATGTTGGAGGAGAGGAAACCTCCACATGGGTTTTAAAATTGTAACACTGAAAATCTGTTATCATTTCTCTGCTTTTGCTGAGAACTGGAATCAGCTAACAAATTCAAATGAGTTGGACAGTGTTTCAGGAGATCTTCGGGGCACTCTGATTTTTCTGTCAGCTGTGGTCCCCAGCAATATGCCATGATCTGAGCACCAGACACGCTGGAAGAGGGCTTGTCAACTATGCAGTGCTCCATCCTCACTGGTTTTGGCCTTTAGAGATGGAGCCCAAACTGAGCTGTGAGTCAAGCTGAAAAGCTGGTGGCAGCACTCTGCACAGCTGATTTTGGGTGACAGTGCAGCTGCCTGCTGGGGTGGGCTGGACTGACTCACTTGGAGAAGTGAGGAACGCAAGTGTGGGAGGAACATAAGAGCCCATCTGGGATCTGGATGGGAGTTGGACTAAGGAAAACAAGTGGATTAGGGAGAAGGGCCAATCTTTGGTGGATCCGAGAACTATTTAGTTTCAATCCATCCCTTCAAGTTTTGTTTTTTGTAATTACAATCCAAGTGCACTGTTTAGGAGACAGAAGAATGATCCTAGAAATGGATGAATATTTAAAGCTCTGCATTTATTAGTATGGGAGAAAAACACCCACTAGCTGGAAAACTTGGATGCGCAGAGTTTACTTACATAAAGCAAAGAATGTATAAGCTGATTTATGTAACTAGGAAGGTTTCACCTGCCCATTTTGAAAAAGCCGCAAAATCCAGTAAGGGCCCAGTCCTGCAGACTGCTAATCATAGGAGTAGGTGTGTGGAAGCCATCCTGCTGAGTTCATTTGCAGAGAAGTTTTTGCGAGATCGGGGCCTAAGTATGTACCAATTGTTTTGCTAATGTTCTGAGTATTTTTGCTGTTGCATCTTTGAAGCGTCGTCGCTGCTGCATTTGCAAGTGGAATTAAATTTCTCTCCTACTAATGATGTCCTTCAGTGCACCTCAGCAACATATATACATTCCTTTACTCACAAAGGTGGGTTTTCTTCTGCTGAAAGCAAGAAAATATAAAAATTCAGGTCTCTTTTCACTGCTCATGACAGAATGCCTTGTAGAAAAACAGAGGTGCACTTTGCTCTTGTGGTTATTTCCCCTGACTGCTTTAGTTCCCATTTCTCAATTAAGTCCTGCCATGAGGAGCTACAGCTGGTCAGTGGCAGCTGATAAATTCACTCTCCTATCTCTTGCTCTTTGGCCTCCATTAGACATCAATGAGGTCCCATGGCAGACTCAACACTAGAGATAACAGCAGGCACACTTTACTCAGCAAAAATCCTCAGAGCAGCATGGCTTGTAAATCTACTGGGGAAAACTGGTCTTTGCTTTCATGGAGCTTCTCAAGCATCTTAGCTTTCTCAGCTTGAAGGTCGCAGAGCTCTCCTGCCTTGCTGTGCATCTAGTGTATTTAAAAGGGTTTTCTAAAGTGCTTAGGGTGTCTGGGGTGGGCTGAAGTGAGGGTGAAAGTCAGGGTCGTTCCTTGTCAGACAGTATGATTCTAACACAAAAATAACAGGAATTGTTAACATTCTGCATTGATTTTTAATTGATTTATCGTTACAATAAAAACCTGCAACTCAGCTGATGAAACAAAATGAAATTAAGTTGATTATACACTGTTATTCCATGTTGTATTAATAAAACCCCAGATCCATATCTAGAAGGGACAGAAGCAGCTCATCCTATAGGTTAGCTGCTTGCATAACACAGGTTGTGGGACTCCTGTGAATCTTCCTGTAATATTTTTTTTAACACCAAGTCTTGTTTCAGAACATTTCTGTGTTGGAGGAGCTACCATAACTCCGTAATATTTCATGTCATGGTTATTTTATTTCCTGTGAAAATACCTCCTCTTGAATCTTCATCCCTCAGCTCTTAGGGTTCTCTGTAGTTCCAGATCCTTAGAATTTCCCCAGTTATTCCTGGTACCCTGTGCAACCTCTGACCCTGCATCCCACAAGCACTGTATTAGGAGCCTTGGGGGTATGGGGTGGGGTGTGTGTCAGCCTCCACACCTTCACACTGCTGCCTCTCTGCCGCCTCCAGATCTTGCTTGCGAGGCATATGCACAACACAAAATTGTCCTGGCACAGGTGAAAGGCTGTGATAAAGCATTAAAGGAAAATGCCTGTCTGTTGGCAGATCTGGTAGTCAAACAGATTTTAGAAGGCACATGCTTAGCTTCCTGACTTCCTCCCCTGCATGCTCCTATGCAGCAGAGTTCCTGTGGGATGAAGACAAAGAGGGCCACAATTACACATACCACAACACCCATATATAAGAAGGGACAGAAGGATGATCCGGGGAACTACAGCTCTGTCAGTTTGACTTCAGTACCAGGGAAGCTGATGGAGCAGATCATCCTGGATTCCATTATGCAGCACTTGCAGGACAACCAGGTGATCAGACCCCGTCAGCATGGGTTTATGTAGGGCAGGTCCTGTTTAACAAACCTGATCTCCTTCTTTGACAGGGTGACTCGCTTGTTGGATGAAGTCAAGGCTGTGGATGTTGCCTATCTTGACTTTAGTAAGTAAGGCATTTGACACTGTTTCTCACAGCGTTCTATTAGAGAAATTGACTGCTCTTGGCTTGGATGGGCATACACTTTCCTGGGTGAAAAACTGGTTAGA
>WTSP01008546.1:0-10854 GCA_025331215.1 Actenoides lindsayi
CCTTCCCCCCGCGTACGCCACGCCAGGTGACGGGGCCGGGCCCTGGTCCCGATCCGTGTCCTCCCCGGCCAATCCCCGCCCCCGAGAGACAACCCCACGGAGGGGTCCTGGGGATGAACCCGTTCCCCACTCCCCCCGCGATGGGCAGCGGCCGGGGCAGGATCGGGTCCGAGGTCCCCACGCTGCGGGAGTGGCACCTCGGGGGGGCAGTGGGAGCATCTCCATCCCTCCCCAGTGATTTCTCTGCCACCCCACTGGGTGCTCCCGTTGTGGGGCTGCGTTACCCCCTGGGGGGGTGAGTCACGGAGGCCGGCGGGGGACAAGGGCAGGGCAGTGACCCCAGGGGGGTCGCAGCCAGGGTCTGGCCATCCTGGCACTTCCACCGAGCACACGGGATGGGCAGAGCTGGGAGCACTCCCACGGGTGGGACCCCAGAGTCCTGCATCCCACTCACCCCCACACCCGGGGCCTCTAGTAATGCCTCACAGGATGGGGCATCCTCCCCGGACTGATGGACACCCCAAAACAAGGGTAAACCCCACCGAGGCCTGGGGTCCCAGGGGGGTCAGCGCCTGCATCTCCCCGCTCCCCAGACCTCTGAATGCAACCCCGGGGTGCAGCACTGACCCCTCCCCGGCAAACCGCCCCCCCCCCCGAGAACCCACCACCCCTAAAAGTGCCGGCACCTCCTCCACAAGCGCAGAGCTGGGCCCGAGCCCCCCGTGACCCCGGAGGGCATCCCCCCTTCCCCAAAGCCTCGCGCCCTGGGTGCGCTTTGGGCTTTTCCTGTTTCAGGTTGGCCTGCGAAGCCAATGAGGAAATAAGGCCGCGTCACAAGCGCCCCCCTGACAGTTGGCCCCGGCGAATGTGGCCGGTGCGGTGAGGAGCGCGGCGGTGCTGGCAGCGAGGGGCCACCGAGGGCAGGGGCTCGTCTCGGAAGCCCCCCGGGAACCATGTTCTCCCGGAAGAAGCGGGAGCTGATGAAAACCCCTTCCATCTCCAAGAAATGCCGGGCGGGAAGCCCCGTCCCGCAGACTTTTCCGGTGAGTGTCCCATGTCCTCTCTGGTGGGGCCACGGGGGCCACTGGGACCAGGAGGCCACAGCACTCACGGAGCTGCTGGGAAGAGCTGTGGCTTGGGAAGGGGGACCTGGGTGCAGCCAGGGGGTCCACAAGGAGGAGGAGGAGGAGGAAGCTGAGGAAGAACCCTGCTTCGTGGGCCTGGGCAGGGGGATTTTGCCCCAGCTGAAGGGGATGGAGCAGCTGCCTGGGAAGGCAGGAGGGCAAGCGGGGCCGGAGGGCAAATTGGGGGCTGGAGCCAAGGGCAACGGAGCCCAGCAGCGGGGGCTGCCACTGAGGGTTGAGGGAGGGCAGAGAAACCCCCCAAACTCCCAGGGGACAGGGGCAGGAGCAGGGGGATGTCCAGGTTCAGGCAGCCCCGGTGCCCTGGCTCTGCCAGAGGTGTATTTACTTTTGGACACCCCCCCCCCGGCTCCGGAGGGGTGCGGGAGGAAACGCCTTGGCCGGGCTCCTCCACGCACCCTGGCACTGCCCGCCCCGCGCCTGCGCCCCAGCCCACAGAGCATGGGGCGAGCCCGGGCTGGTGAGACGAGGCCGAGGGGGCCCAAGAGGCCACCCACGGGCCCTTAGCGAGGGGCACCCGTTCCCATCCCCATCCCCGGGAGAGGGGGCCTATGGGTGTCGGACGGAGGGATGCTGGGCCGGGCGGCTGGCAGGAAGAGCTACAGCCCCTACTCAGCGGGGCAACGCAGGATGGGTAAAGCCAACTCACCCAAAGGCTCCCTGGACTCGCTGCCCCGCGCTCCCACTGTGCGGCTGACGGTACGGCCGGGTGCACCCATGGGTGCCGGCGGGGAGGGCCCGGGGTGTTCAGGGGATGCTGCACCCCTGGGTGGGACGGAGACAGGTTTTCAAGGGCTGGGCTGGTCCCCGCTGTTTTGGGGTGGGGGGCTTTTGGGCAGCGCCACGGTGTTCTGGCTGGCCCTGGGTGGGGCTGAGCTGCCCCAGTTCTCCTTGCCCGCAGCAGCCTCGTGCCCTGGGCCAGCTCGGGGTCTGCCCCAAAAAATGGCTTCCGGCAGCGCCCAGCCGGGGATGCTGAGACCCAGCGCAGTCGCATCACATCTGGGTGCCTGAGCATTGGCAACGGGAGCTTCTGGAGGGGTGAGGGTGCAGCCCCCTCCCCGGGTGGGGCCTCCTCCCTCTGCCGCTGGGCACACAGCCCCCGTGTGATGTACAGCCCCGGAAGGTGCCAGTACCAGCCTCTCCCTCGGGGTAGTTTCACCCCTAGGAATTCAGGGCTCCTTCCTTCCATAAAATATCAGCAAAGTCTCCAGAGAGTGGCCAGGGTGGTGTCCCCATCCCTGCCCCCATCCCTGGTAGGGTGGAGGCTGTGCCCAACATGGGGCTGGCACAGGCTGAAAAAGAGGAAGGGACGTGTAGGGCCAAATCCTGCTGCTGTTTGGCCGTGCCAGCGCTGGATGGGGAGCTCCAGCACGGCGGGGACAAGGCGGTGTCACCAACATGATCGTTACGTGCTTCCCGGGGACAAACCCAGACCTGGGGGAGAGTAGGGGCCATGGGGTGTGTGGGCAGAGGGGGTGACTGAGCCAGATCCTGGCAGCAAAACCCCTGTGCCAGGGTGGTTAATTCACCAGGAGCTGGGGAGCCTTTGGGCAATGCCAGCTGCCGGGGCTGCCTGCAGCACGCTGGGACAAAGGGACGGTGGGATGGTGGGATGGTGGGATGGTGGGATGGTGGGCCTGGCCTGGCCACTCCTCTGCTGCTGTGTTCTTGCTGCCTTAGCCCTGCAGGGTCCTGAGCCTGTCCCCACCAGGGGATCCCCAAGATCCCCAAAGGGCTGGAAATGCCAGGGAGGGCTATATCCAACTGGGTAAACTGAGGCACAACAACACAGCTCCAGGGGCTGGGACCACCCTCTCAAGCTGGTGGCATGGGGTGGGGGGGGGAATATCCTGACTGTGCCGCTCAGCACCGCCCGTGCCTGCCGGGGCCTCACACTCATCCTCGCTCCCCCAGGACCTTTCCCGCAAGGATTGCCTGGAGGCGCCCGGCTCCGGCCTGGGGGAGCTGCCCCCCACCAGCGCCAAGCTCAGCACCAGCCCCAGCACCGTGGGCACCCTGAAGCGTCCCACCAGCCTCAGCCGCCATGCCAGCGCCGCCGGCTTCCCCCTCACCGCGGCGGGTCCCAGGGCCGTGCCCAAGGGCCACAAGACCCCCATGTGCTACAGCCCGCTGGAGGCGGGGGAGACCCCCTTCATCGACACCGAGGGCATCGCCCAGCTGCTGACGGACGTGGCTCGCTTCGCCGATGCCCTGGAGAAGCTGCGGGACGTGGTGCTGCGGGATGGTGAGTGCCGGGATGCCCCCCCTCCAGCTCCCGCCAGCCCCGGTGCCACCCACGTGGTACCAAACCACCCGCCACCCCTGCGCTGGTGGCACTGAGATGGGTGCAAGAGCATCCCCTCCCCAAGGACTGACCGGACCCATGGGCAGGGGCCTCTGCCCAGGGTCAGGAGGGGACCGGGACCCCCGGGGGGCCGTGCCGAGCCCCGGGCAGAAGGTGGTGAGTGGCTGCTGGGAGCTCGGAGTCAGGATAACGTGGCTTCCTGCCTGCAAGCTATTTTCATCCGCCCGTTTTCCTGTTTACAGTGCAGCGGTGCCAGCTGCCTGCCAGGGCCCCCAGAGCCCCGTGGGGTGCCGGGCACGGCCTCCCAAACCCACCCGACCACCCTCACCGTGGCGGCTGGCGGGACGGGGCCGATGCCCCAGCGTGGGGCTGGGTGGACTGTGGGGCGAAGGGAAAAGCATCGGTGCGGTGAGGTGGGGTGGCGGGGGCGGGTCACATGGTGCCATGTTTTCAGCGCTGGGTTGCAAACATGTTGACGCATCTGTGCCAATGGGCAGTGCCCGGCCCTGGGCACCGCTGCCAACCCCGGCCAGATCCACGGCTGGGCCGGTGGGGCTGTGGCTTGGGGTCTGTGAGGCTGAGGAGGGGGGTGGAGTGGCAGCCAGGGGGTCCTTGTGGTGGTTTGGGCACTGCAGGGCAGCCCTGAGCCAGGCGGTGACCATCCCCAAGCTGGCAGAGAGATGAGGAGAGGTTGGGGCTGATCTGTGGGATGCAGCCATGATTTTGGAGAGCCCAGCTCTCCTCTGCACCCATCCCACCCCATTCACAGCCACAATGGTCTCCCCACTTCCCACTCTGGAAGGGGCCTGGAAATGGGAGAGGAAGCCCCTTCCCAAGTCTGAGCTGGGGGCTGGGACAGGGAGGGGGCTTTGCCTGGCCAGGCAGTGGATGCCAGGCTCCCACCCCATCCCTTCCCTTCAGGAGGTTCCTCACCTCCTCACAAGGCTGCCAGCGCCCAGACTCAAGCCCCAGTCCCAGTGCTGTGCTGGGGGGAGCATGACCAGACCCCCGGGCTGGCGGCTGCTGCCTATGGAGGGGACAATTCCCAGGGAAGGGCCCTGCAGGACATGGTGAGAGCCCAGCTGGTCGGGGCTCAGTGGCAGGACAGACCTGGGCATCCCTCCCGGCAGCTGGGAGTGCCCGTCCGGTGGGGAGGACGGGAAGGAAATGAGGAGGAAATTCCCAAACTGCTTTCAAGGGAAAAAGTTACTACTGAGGAAAAAAATGCCTGAAAGGTCGGGCTGCCCCAGGCCCGTGGCCACGCTGCAGGGCACGCACTGGCTGGATGGAAGGGTGCTGGACAAGCAGGATGGGTCTGTGCCAGTCCTGGGGAGCCCCAAAGCCAAGGGGATGGGCTGCATGCTCTGGGAGCCTGGCAGGACCGTGCCCAGGACATGGCTGGCAGGAGATGGATGAGAGGTTCTGGAGGGCAGGGACACGGGGCAGGGATGTGGGGCAGCATTTCAGCACCCCCCCCTCTTTTTTTACAGACTCCAAGGAGCCCCAGCGGCCACTGGCCCACGAGTGCCTGGGCGAAACCCTGCGCATCCTGCGCCAGGTCATCAACAAATACCCTCTGCTCAACACCCTGGAGACCCTGACGGCCGCCGGGACCCTCATCTCCAAAGTCAAGGGTGAGATAATGGGGCTGGGGGCTCTGTCCCACTCCCACCCCAGGCTGGGACGTGTGGGGTCCAGGGGGCCCATGGAGGGGCTGAAAGGAGCAGGGCTGCAAGGAGCGGGGCTGCCCCACGGACAGTGTGGGGTCCAGGGAGCCCATGGAGGAGCTGCAAGGAGCGGGGCTGCAAGGAGCCGGGCTGCCCTACAGACAGTGCGGGGTCCAGGGAGCCCACGGAGGGGCTGCCAGGAGCGGAGCTGCCCCACGGACAGACGCAGAAGGTGAAGGCACCTCCCGGCCGCTCGCTGCCTTGTAGTTTTAAGGACGATGCCGTGTCAGAAATGACAGAACCCAGAGCCCTGCCTGGGCTTTTCCAAGCACGGCCGCAGGAAAAACACTCCAATAATCAGACCCCGCTCCTGGCAGCACCTCGTGTTTATAGGAGAGGGGGGGGGGGTGCGGAGCCCGGTTAGGCCGGCGAGGAGGGGGCCGGCTGCGCTAACCGCAGGCACAGCACAACAACTTGTGTCACCGCCGCCGCTTCCTGGACACCCAACAGCAACCGCCAGCGTACAGGAAGCCTCGCGGTGGGAGGCAGGAGGTCTGCTGTGGGGCTGGCCCTATGTGGGACCGGGACCAGGCGAGTTGAAGCTGCCCACGTGCCCGGGCAGAAGGGTGGGAGCAGATCCCAGCAGATCCCAGCAGATCCCAGCCCGTCGCCGCAGCACGGGGTGGGGGGTTCAGCTCATTGGCACCCCCGAGGCGTCGTGGGCATCCCTGGGCAGCACCCTCTGCGTCAGTCCATGCTGCTGCCAGCGGTTCCTCTTTGGGCTGCGCTCCCAGAGAAGCCATCGTGCCCCGCAGCGGGGCTCAGCGGGTGTCATGGGACGCTGAGGGCAGAGGAACAAGTCCAGTCAGCAGCAATTTTCCAGCAGCTCCGGGTATCAGGAGTAAAGAGAAACGTGAGCCAAGCGATGCTGGCAGGGAAGCCAGTCCCGGGAGAAAGGGGCAGGCAGAGCCTCGGGGCTGCACTGGAGAAAGTCCATCACCCATGGGGATGATCCCCTCCTCCCCTCTGCTCCCTCCACCCAGTCCCACGACGGGGCTGAGATCAGCAGGACCCAGCAGGTCCTTCTGCCTGACATAGGGAGGGGAGCTTGGGGTGACAGGGTGTCCACATTTCCAGGCTTCCATTACGAATCCAACAATGAGACGGACAAGCGGGAGTTCGAGAAGGCCGTGGAGGCCATCGCCGTGTCCTTCAGCAGCACGTAAGGGACTTTTGGCCAGCTGTTCCCCAGAGAAGGTCCCTTGATGGACCCCATCACCCTGCCAGCCAGGACACAACTTCACCCCCCTGCCCACATATGGCCCCAGCCGTGGCAGCTGGGTTGGGGGGTTGTCTGGGGACGAGAGAGGCCCCGTGGAGAGGGCAGATTCACACCCATTGCTCACACCAGCGGTTCCTCCAGTACCAAGGAGGGACTGCTCCAGCCCGCAGGCTCCATCTCCCAGCCCCTCTTCAGTGCTGGGCCAAGGTCAGCTCCTCCACCCAAACTGCCCCTGGAGCTGAGCTGATCCCCACTGAGACCAGTAGCGCAGCTCCAACTGCCCTGGTCCTCTCCCAGTCCCCGGGACGCAGCTCGGGTGATGCTGTGTGACAATTTTGCTTGTGACTGCCCGTCCTCCCTTTGCTGAGCCCAGCCATGTTCCTCTCGTCACAGCGTGTCCGAGTTCCTCATGGGGGAGGTGGACAGCAGCACCATCCTCTCCATCCCACCCAGTGACCAAAACCAGGTGAGATGCCAGCTCCCATCGCACGGGTCCGGGATGTGCCGGGGTGCCCAGACCCCAGCCGTGGGATTCCCAGCTCACCTCCAAGCCCAGTGGAGCTGCGTGGGGGGCTTCCTGTCCTCACCACCACCCCAGGGAGGGGAAAGTCCACCCAACAGCTCGATCCAAAGGGCTCAGGAAGGGATGGAGCAGCTCTGTCAGCAGAGGTAGAAAGCAGGGCTCTGGGTGCCGGCCGTAGCTCTGCCCTGGTCCGGTGTGTGCACAGAGCTGGGTATTTCTCCAGTGACATTCCCATTAGCTCCTGGCCTTTGGGCAGAGCCTCAGGCTGGGCACAGCAAACTCCCAGCAGCAGCAGAAAGGCTCCAGGAGCTCCAGGCTTCTGCCTCCCATCCATCCACTAACCCCTCCAACCATTCTCCTTCCTCTCACCTGATCGGTCCTTTTCCTTTCCCAATTCCCAAAGACCATGGAGAGCCTCTACGGGGGGATCCCCGGGCCCGGGGGAGTCGGGATGCCCTCGGGCATGGAGAGCTACGAGACAGGTAAGCGGGTGGGCTCTGGGCACAGGGGTGGGGCTGGGGGGGTACCCAGAATCTTCCCCATTGCTGCTGGCTTGCGGGGCAGCCAGGGATGTGCTGGGCTGTCCAGGGCTGCCCTGGGAACTCAAAGGCGCGTGGAGGGAGCAGTGAACACGGTGCCAGTAGCACGGTTTGGTGCCTCTCTCTCCTCTTTCTCTCCCCACCTTCCACCTTGGCCCATCCCAGGCCGTCCTCCTGCCGAGGAAGTGGACGTGATGCTGCAGCGCTGCGAGGGGGGGGTAGATGCCGCCCTCCAGTACGCCAAGAACATCTCCAAGTACATGAAGGACCTCACTGGATACCTGGAGAAAAGGACCATGCTGGGTGAGATGGGGAGGATGGCGGGTGGGTCCTGTCCAGAGCAGGGCTGAGCCCCTCATGGCAGCATCAGAACAGGTCTAGGTGCTCTATGAGGCTGAGGGAGTTGGACACTATGAGGGCAGCGGTGGAACTTCACCTTGAGGTTTATTTTTGAAAGGAGCCCAATCAGCAGGGAAATCCCAGGGGCTCAGATGTCTTTTCACTTCCAACGCTTTTCTTCCAGAGATGGAGTTTGGCAAAGGGCTTCAGAAGATGGCCAACAGCTGCAAGCAAACCATCAGTCAGGAAGTAAGTCCACATGTCCCTCAAGCCACTCGCTGTGCAGGCTTTGGGGCTGGCTCAGGAGCAAGCAGCCTGTGACTGGACCACTCTAGGACAGGGCTTGCACCAGCATCAGGCAGCCAGGCCGAGCCTCGGGGTCTTCTTCCCCGAAGGCAGCACCAGAGGACACGTCTCCTTTGGTTGACACTGTGGTGCTGGAGCTCAGGACATTGCGTTCTCTCCTTTCTCAGACCAACATGCCCTTCCTGTCCATCTACCTGCTGGCCCTGGAGCAGGATATGGAGCACGGGACGTCGGTTCTGCAGGCTGCCAGCACCCTGCAGAACCAAACCTTCCTCCAGGTGAGAGGACGAAAGGCCAGCTCAGAAGGGTCTTCTCCAACAGCTGGGGTGCGAGGCGGGCTGGTGGTCTCCTTAGTCCTTTGGCCACTGGCACATCTTCTAGGATCTGGAATCCAGTTGTTGCCCGGCTCAGCCACCGCTCAGGCTTGGCGTTCCCTGGCGATCCCAAGCTCTCAGCCAGTTGCCAAGACCTTCAACGGGTTCCATTCAGGGTCTAGAAGAACCTCTCCCCCACCCAAGTCTGGCAAATCAGCCAGCATCTCCTTATCGATCTCCCCCTCAGCCGAGGCTGCTCTGCATTCCCACGTTCTCCTCCAGCCCAAGCTGCCCCATCACCCTGGGAGAGTCATTCTCCGGAGCTGTTTGCCGGGGAGGGACCTCGATGTCCCATCCTTGCAGAGATGTTCTTGCTCAGCTCAGCTCTTGCTGAGCCCAGTCTGGAGGAAACTGCATCTGGCACTTCCCAGGCCGCAGATTTTCATCCGTGACACAAACCTTCCCTGTAACAGAGGCCAGATGGGGACGGTAACAACCACCACAGGGAACTTCTCCTTGCAAAGCCTTTTGCAAAGGGAAGAGCCACGAGCGTTTAGCTCAGCCCACCCTGGGGGTTGTTTTTCCCTCCTGCCTCAGCCGCTGATGGTGAGACGCCTCGAACACGAAAAGCGGAGGAAGGAGATCAAGGAGCAGTGGCACCGGGCGCAGAGGAAGCTGGTGAGTAACAGACACACAGCACGGGCTGGGGCTGAGCTTCCCGAGCCCAGGCTGGAGCACCCGCGGGGCACCTACCCCTCTGAGGGTGCCAGCCCTCATCCCTCTCCAGTAGCGCTGGGTGCTTTGCCCCAGGGTGCCTCCGCTGCGCTGGGGCACGCTGGAGAAACTGTGGAATTTGTGGGGGATAACGATCCCCCAGCAGAGCCCAAACCTGACCCTGAGTCGCTGTTTTCGCTGGCAGCAAGAGGCCGAGGTGAACCTGCGCAAGGCCAAGCAGATATACATGCAGCGCAGCGAGGAGCACGACAAGGCCAAGTACATGGCGGTGAAAGCAGAAGAGGAGCAGCAGAACACCACCAGCAGCATCACCACCAAAACCCTGGACAAGAAGAGGCGGCTGGAAGAGGAAGCCAAGAACAAGGTAGGAACAGGACAGCTCTGGACACGGGCTGAGCATCTGCTTGGCAAGAACCTTCTTGCTCCTGCTCCTGGGAGAGGAGCAGCTGAGCTGCGTGGACTGCAGGGAGGTTGGACTAGATGACCTTTAAAGGTCTCCTGCAACACAAAATGTCCTATGATTCTGTGACTGAGCAGCCCACGGGTCCTTGGACACAGCGCAGGGATGCCCAGAGGAACAGGGTCCAAGTGCAAAGGGCTGCCCTTGTTCTCCCTACCTATGAACCTTTTCCATCCCTTGCTCTCCCAATCGTCAGGCAGAAGAGGCGATGGCCACGTATCGGACCTGTGTGGCAGATGCAAATACCCAGAAGCAGGAGATGGAGGATATCAAGGTGAACTCCTTGCGGCAGATCCATGAGGTCATCAAACAGAGCGACCAGGTCATCAAGACGGTGAGTGGGGTGTGCTTGGGATGGCCCTCAGGGCAGGGGGGTGGCCGTACCTTGCTCAGGAGAGGTCCAGAGCTGCCTCCTCAGCAGACCTGGCTCAGCTGCCCCTGTTTCAGGTGAGGACCAGGTGGATATAGAGCTCTCCTCACCCCCTTGTGCTCCGAGAAGCCGAGGCTCAAGGCTGCAGACTGAGCCCTGCTCCGTGCTCCTGATTCCTCATCTATCCTGGAGCCCCTTGCCTCCCTCTCCTGCGTATATCAGCTCCCAAAGCTCACGTCTGAGTTTCTCTACGTTCTTTTTAGGCCACCATCTCCTTCTACCAGATCATGCACATGCAGACGGCTCCGCTGCCCGTCAACTTCCAGACGCTGTGTGAGAGCAGCAAGCTCTACGACCCCGGGCAGCAATACGCCTCCCACGTCAAGCAGCTGCAGCGCGGGGACGAGCCCGACATCCAGTACGACTTTGAGCCCTACGTGTCACAAAACGCTTGGTAGGAAAGGAGAGGAGAGGGGGAAATCATTCCTGGGGCACGCTCCTCTCTCGCTGGCAACCTTCCCCTGGGCTCCCCTGCAGAAACCACCACGGCCCAGCTGGGAAAGCTGGGGCTGGACCGGCTGGGAATTGCCCTCACCTCCTCTGGTGGGTGAGAGAGGCTGTCTCGTGTTCCTGAGAGGACCATAAATCCCAGGGGAGGGGGACAGGGGCCAGGAAGAAGGTTTCCCAGTGTCCTTGCAGCCTTTCCATCCATCCTCCGTTCTGCCCCCAGGTCCCCCTTCACGCGGACACGGAAAGGCAGCTTCAATGCCAGCGACTTCTCCACCAGCACCGGCTCCGACGGGCCCAAGGACGGGACCGGCTCAGAAGGAGGAGCAGGAGCCAGGGAGCAGCCGAGCGGGGCTGCGGAGCGG
>WTSP01008546.1:11281-21732 GCA_025331215.1 Actenoides lindsayi
GCCAGACCCCGGCCCCACCCCCACCCTGCCCCCAGTCAGGACCAAAGCAGGAGCTCCACGGGTGCCGAGGGGCTTCTGGTCACAGTGGGGGGACAGGCTGGAGCCTTGCAGGCTGAGTTTCCTGAAGGCTGAGTTTCCTGAAGGACACAAAATCAGATTGACGGTCTTTTCTTGGTGTCTAGTGCTACCTAACAGACCACTCTCCATCCTCCCATCCCTTCCTTCCCTTGCTGGATGTGTTACTGAATGCATCTCAACCCCACCAGCCCCCTCACCAGCCTGTCACCAGGAATTTAAGTGCCTCCCAGGTCCAGGCTGCTCTCCTGTGTATTGCAAGGAGCAATCTCAAAGGGACCATGTGTTTTCCTCCACAGGTGGGAGGGGACACCAGGTCCATAAATCCTGGCCAACCTCCATTACTGAAGGTGACAGCAGCTTGGATTCGAGCACAGGTAGGCACCGAGCACAGCCCAGGGCAGGTCCTTCTGATACAGGCAGCCTAAAACCAGAGCACAGCCTAAAACCAGAGCACAGCCTAAAACCAGAGCACAGCCTAAACCCAGCACCGGTTAGGAGAAACCTGGCCCTCTTATCTGTCCTGTAATAACCCTGGGTTGGGAATAACCAGTCTGACCCCAGTCTCCGACAGTCTGGGATGGGATGGATGGATGGATGGATGGATGGATGGATGGATGGATGGATGGATGGATGGGCTGGGGGCCCAGTGAACCTTTCCCCTGTGCTGGCTGCAGCCAGCTCGGCACTGTCCGGGCACACCTCCCAGGTTCTCAGGTTCTCCAGAGCTGCCCCAGCACAAGGCACACAGATGCTCACTGGGGGAATCGGCCACCAGCATCAGAACGTGCTCAGGTGAGAAACAGCTTTGCCAGTGGCTTCACTGGCTTGTGGGTTTTCTTCTGGCAGGTGAATTCAGCCACAAACTCCAGCGGCTGTCTTCCAACGGCACCATGTCCTCTGGTGAAGAGCTGGAGGAGAAGGACGAGACCACCACCCCCTTCGAGCAGAGTACGTGGCAGCACGGGGGGTAGAAACCTGGAGTGGTAGAATCATTTGGGTTGGGTGAGACCTTTAAGAGCATCGAGTCCGAGCATTAACCCAGCATTGCCAGGTGCTCTGTTAGCAGTCAAGAGTTCTGGAGGTACAGTGAACCATTTCTGGGAGGACTCCTGATGGTGAGGAGCCCAGGGGACAGATGAGACAGGGCCACCCGCCCCAGAGCACGGGCTGCTTGTAACGGTGCTGAAGAACTGGTGGCTCCAGATGATTCTCTGCTCTGTGGCACTGACCCTTCTGCTCAGGCTTTGCTTAACCTCAACCTGACCTCAGGAGCCAGGATGCAGACACACGTCTTTGTGTTCTGCTCGTAGGCATCAACGGGATGACCCCAGAGATGACGGCACCAACGGGGCCCTTCCGAAACATTGGCTTGTCCAAGGCTGCCCAGACACACCGGCTGAGGAAGCTCCGTACCCCTTCCAAGTGCCGGGAGTGCAACAGCTACGTCTACTTCCAGGGAGCAGAATGCGAGGAGGTAAAGCTGGGAGGAGTGGGAAGAGAGCTCGGTGGGTGGAACGGATGAAGGGAATGTCCCATGGGTGGGGTGACCCCCCCCCAGTGATTCAGGTCCCACGATTCACTGTCCCCAGACGGGAGCCACACGCTCTGCAGCAGCAGATTGGGGTGCAGCTTTTCCCTCGGCTCTCCCAGGTTTGCTGCAGAAACCCAGCCAGGAGCCCTGACACACACGTGGTCAAACCCATGGCTGCAACCACAGCCAGGAGGTCCAAGCTCTCTGTGCCAGCAGAGTTGCCAAGCATGAGCGTTGGGGCAGGACATCCTCAGCCCAGCTCTAACCTGTATTTAGGAAGATATTCTTCCTTTGGGGAAGGGTCCATGTGCTTCTCATTGGTCCGGCAGTGCCTTCAGGAGAGGTGTTTTTTCCACCTACCGTGGTGCTCAGTGAGGTCCTGGTTCTCCAAGCGCTGCCTGGTGTCTCTCTGTGGCTGCACTTCCCCCCAGCCCATGGTGTTGTCTCCCACCTTTCTCTGTTTCCCAGTGCTACCTGGCCTGCCACAAGAAGTGTCTGGAAACCTTGGCCATCCAGTGCGGGCACAAGAAACTCCAAGGGAAGCTGCAGCTTTTTGGGCAAGACTTCACAAAGGCTTCTCAGAGCAGCTCGGACGGCATCCCCTTCATCATCAAGAAGTGCATCTCCGAGATTGAGAAGCGGGCACTGAAAACCAAGGTGACGCACTCTCCCCTTCCCTCTTCTCCAGCTCAGCTGGCTCAGCCACCTCGTCTCGAAATCATCTTCTGCTTTGGCATGAAAAACAACTGGCTCATTTTTCAGATTCCTGGAGGCAGGACGGTGGAAAGTCCCAGGTGATAAACTTGACCCTGACACCTTTAGACTCCAACCTTGGAAACTCACTTCTCTTGCCTCCCTCTTTCCCATGAAGCAGGAATGACAGGAACGCCTGAGCTGGAAGGGGAGGTCCCAGAACAACTTCTGAGAGGGATTCCCAGCCCCAAAAGGAGAGGGTGGGAGCTGGGAGCTCGCTGTTGTGTGCAAAGGTGATGAGAAGCACCTCTCCTCGCTCCAGCTCCACTTTTGGCTCTTTCACAGGGCATCTACCGAGTTAACGGCGTCAAGACCCGCGTGGAGAAGCTCTGCCAGGCGTTCGAGAATGGGAAAGAGCTGGTGGAGCTGTCCCAGGCCTCCCCTCACGATATCAGCAACGTCTTGAAGCTCTACCTGAGACAGGTACAGCGCTGGTGACACCTTCTGCTGGGGGTGGGCGGAGGAGAGGCGACCAGGAACTGACTTCCCCAACCCAGACCCGTCTTTACTGAGTCACCTCTGACGGGGAGGGGGTTTCTGTGCAAACTGGGCTCAGTAACTGCACGGCTGTGGGTGGTGGGGGCCCTCCCAGCTGGCTGTGGGTCAGCAGTGGGGACGGGACCATGTGCACGAGCTGGCTGCAGGTTTCTTGCTCTCGGGGAGCCTTCGAGCTCCTCTTCCTCCTCCTCCGCCCCTATGGCTGCGGTGGCTTCTTCGTATCTGCAGACAAACACCCCCTGCGGAAGCACCGAATCCTCCCTCCCCCCCCCCCTGCGATTGGGGAACCAGGCACTCGAAAAGGGAAGTGGTCTGGAGAAGGTCGCTCCGCGGGGCTCAGCTCCCGTCAGCCCAAGCGCGCGTCAAACCCGTGCTCCTTGGGTCAACCCTGCGGTGGGCTCAGCTGGGTGCTGTGCCCTCCGCCCCAGGCACCCTCTGCTCCTGGCAGCCAAACAGCATCACCCACATCCTCCAAGGAGCCACCATGAGACAGGAGGGGAGGAAGCAGCTTCTCCTCGCCTGTAGCTTTGCCGCTTAACCCTTTGGTGCTGCCGTTCTTCGGGGGCTGGTGGAACTCCGCAGGACTCTGCTCCTGGGGCTTAACTCGGACGCGGGGCTCAGGTCGAGGAGGGAGGCTTATCCCCAGGTTCCCTGCACGTGAGAAGAGCTCTGACCAGCCTCTCTGGTCTCTCCAGAGAAAAGCAGAGTGGAAAGAGAGGAACACATCAGTCCCAAGCCACAGTCCGACAGCTCACTTCAGGAAATGGGTTTAAAGTCCCTCTCTAAGGTGCTGGCCCGGAGGGAACCAGCTCTGCTGCCAGAGGCAGCCTGTCCCCAAAACCACCTGCTCAAGCTACTCTCAAAACATCAGCAGCCCTGCAAAACCACCGATTAGTCAACACTCTGTATCAGATTCAAAGCCAGAGGTTCCACCCAGCCACGGCCCCACCTTCGCTGCAGGTTACACCGATTGCATCCTGCCCTCCCCACCCCACCTCAGCACCACCCATCCCTGGCCTCTTTCCAACCACCTCCTGCCCGCTGGAGAACCCTCTGCTCTGCCCACCTCAGGCCAGGGCTTTTCTAGGGGAAAAAGAGACTCCCTCGACCCCGACCCAGCCGAGAGCACCCAGGGGCTGGTCCAACGCTGCTTTTTGCTTGACTTCCAGAAGGTGCTAATTGGGCAGGACAGAGGAGGCTGGGTTGATATGCTTCAGGAGATGGAAAAAATAACCATTACCTTCCAGGGGTGTTCGCTCACTGTAGAAAGGCCCCAGATTTGCTCAGCTCAATGGCACGGGGCAGGTCCAGGTCACAGAGGGTGCTGAGCCTCGTCCCGTGACTCTCCAGCAGCCACCTCCTCTCTCTTCTCGCTTGCAGCTGCCGGAGCCCATTATGCCCTTCCGCATGTACAACGAGCTGATGGGGCTGGCCAAGGAGAGCTTGCAGGGCGGCGAGGCCAAGGGCAGGGGCGGGAAGGGCGGCCCCGAGCTGGTGGACAAAGGAGCTGAGACCGACAAGGTGGTGGTGAACCTGGTGCTGAAGCTGAAGGAGCTGCTGAAGGAGCTTCCCCGGGAGAACATGGCCACGCTCCAGTACCTCCTGCAGCACCTGAGAAGGTGAGCGGGGCAGGACCAGAGTTCATGAGGGTGCTGGGGCACCTTCTCTTGCTTCCATAGAGCAGGAAGGTGGGTGCAGCCTCCCCACTATCTGGTGGGGACAGCCCAGCCCTTCCCAGCAGCCGGGAGGTAGGTCTGTGGTAGCAGCTCACGAAGCTCGTGTGCCACAAGAGGGGACTCTGGTGCTGTCAGCCCGGCATCTCCTCCAGCCTGGATGTGCCCAGCTGGGCGAGCCCTGCCCGGCCACCTGTCCCTTCTTCCCGCTTGCTCTCACAAGTTCCTCCTCCTCCCCAGGATTGTGGAAGTGGAACAGGACAACAAGATGACCTCAAGCAACCTGGGCATTGTCTTCGGGCCAACACTGATGCGCCCGAGGCCCACAGACGCCACTATTTCCTTGTCCTCCTTGGTTGATTATCCCCACCAAGCTCGCATCATCGAGGCCCTCATCATCTTCTACTCGACCATCTTTGAGAACAAGGAGACCACGGTACTGGCCGACCCCCCCAAATACACCCCAGACGGCAAGGAGGAGGCAGCCGGCTCGGACCTGGTAGGAGTCCCTGGGGAAGGGGAGATGGGATCCCTCGGGGGATGAGGAGCCGGATGGGACAGCCTGGAGCAGATCAGCTGGGGGAGACCCTCCTGCAGCCCCAACACCCCCCACCCCTGCCCTGAATGACGCCCTGGCCTCGTGCTCTGCCCTGCAGAGACCTCCCCCGTCCCTGCTGTGCCCCGCGATGGGTCCGGCCACCGCCACCACCCCTCGCTCCAAAGCTCACTTTGTTTCCTCACCTCCCCACCCGCACCCCGACACCACCCACCGGTGATTTGCTGCCCCAAAAGAAGAGTCGCGCTGGGTGAGATGGAGGGGTGGAGCCCACGCACTTCCACACCAGGATGGGAACACGGCATTTCTCCATTTTCTGGAGCCGTTTCTCGGGGAATGAAGAAGTCTCCTTCCCCTCCACACCCTCACCACGGCACCTCTTCCCCCCAGGCCAGCCCGGGCTCCTCGCCCGCAGCTTCTCCCGGCAGCGTCCCCTACCTCGAGCTGCCTTCGGAGAAGAGGAATTTGGATTTCGGCCCCGACCCGTTCGCAGGTAAGCGAGAGGTGCCCGACGGCTCCTCCCCAGCGGGCACAGGTCTCTCGGGAGGTACCAGGGGCGTCACCCCGTGACAGTAACACCGAACCCTTCCCTCGTCCTGGGCGACACGAGATCGCCGAGGGCGCCGCGGTGCTGGGGAGGGTGCAGCTCAGGGCTCCCTGTGCCCCGCAGAACCCGGCGACCGCTCCGTCGACTCCGACTCGGAGCTGGAGGACAGCGGGGAGCTGCTGGCGGCCGCGGACCCCCGAACCCAGCTGAGCAAACAGGGGAGCGAGACCAGCACGGAGGAAGCCCAGTTCTGCGACGACGGCAGCGAGGGGCAGCGGAGCCGGAGCTGCAGCGTGGGCCAGTCGGACGCGGAGGGAACCGCTCCCCGCTGCTGCAGCCCCCCGGGAGAGGAGCAAAGCGACGCGGAATAACCCCCCCGAGAGCCGCCTGCCCGCCACCAACACGGACTCCAGCACAAACCAGTCCAACACCACCACGTCCACGCCCGGCCCCTGGCAGCCGGGCACCCGCAAGCAGCAGCCCCCGGTTTGTTTAAGCCACCAAAAAAACATATCCCGGGCTCTGGGATGGGGCGAAGGGGCAAAATCCAGAGTCTGCCCAGTGTGAGGATGCGGAAAGCTGCAGTGTCGAGGGGCAGGGGGCACAACACAGAGCCACCAGCAGCTCAGCGGGGTTTGGTGTGTCAGCTGCAGGCGAGTCCTCGCTGGTTCCTGGCTGGAGCTTTCACACAAAACCCCCCCAGCCCCTCGGCTCCCAAAAACTGGGTCACTCTGCCTCGACTGCTGGAGCCCCAGCTAAGCCCAGCAGCCCACCACGCACGTTCCGCACGGGGCAGCCCCTTCGCTTGCTGGTCCAGACTGGGAAGGAACCCAGGGCTTTGCCGTGCCCGTGCCAGGTTTCATTTTTGCCACGCTCAATCTCACACCTCTACTGCTGGAATCGCGACAGGAGGAGTCAAAGGGGCTGGGCATCCTCGCTGACTGCGGCTGGAAGGGGAGAGAAGGCAGCCTTGAGGTGACTGACTGGACCTGGAGCCTGAAGCCCAGCAATGAATGTGCTGCCTCAGCACTTCCAAGTGACACAGAACTCGACGAGGGACCAGGGATGTGCCATTCCAGGCTCGGCCGTTTGGATTAAATGGGCATTTCCCACTTGGCAGGAGCTCCGCGAAGCTGCGAGCAACCAGGGGACAGGTTCTCCCTGCTGCAGGGTCCTGAGCACTGCCTGATTTCTCAGGGTTTTGTCATTTTATTTTTTTATAGAGACATTTAATCTCCAGAAATCTAAGCTGCAGGTCCAGGACTGCACCTCTGCTCTCCCAGCTGGCCCCAGGGTGGAGCTGGGAGGAGCAGGTCACCCAGGGGAGATGCCTCCTCGGGACCACCCCAGCCTGAACCTGCCCAGCATCAGAGGCTTTGCTTCCTTTGTAAGATAACCCTTCCGGATGAATCCACCCCCTCTGCTGGCAAAGGGACTGCAAAGGGTTAAACGAGAACGGCCAAAGGATTATTTTTTTTTAAAGCTACAAGGTTTTCCTGCACTGAAGCACAGAGAAAACAAGTAGATTCTTTGCTTAGGAAGAGCTGAAGGCAACTCCCTGCCACTGCCACGCTCCTCCTCCTGTCACCTTTGAGGTGCCACCAGACCCCTGCCCAGGGGGGACATGTGACAGAGAAGCCCAAGAGCTCCCAGACGATGACAGGGGCCAGGACTGTGCAGGCACCTCCCACACCAGCATCCCACAGCCCCCTGAGGAACGGCACAAACCCCCAAACTCCCAGACAATTCTCTAGTTTTTAGCCACGCTTCCTGCCCCCGACGCCAGGTGATGCTCAGACCTCGGTGGGGGGGAGGCAGAAGCAGGAGCAACATTCCAGCTGGTGACACACTGGGGGGTGCCCAGGGGGGTTGTACCCACCATGTGATGGTAGAACTGGGCAATCAACCAGGCCCTTGACCCCTCTGAGGGTCGGCCTCCGGCACAGGGGTCTGGGCTTTGCCATCCCAGAGCTCCCTGAGGCTCACGGGGGACGCGGCTGAGCGTGAGCGGTTGAAGGTACATGAACCAAAATTAACTAACAGCCAAACAGTTCATAACTGAGCCAAAGGAGAGCCAGAAATACCCGTGAGATGTTCTGCTGCTGCTCCACAGCTCTCCGAGAAGGGGGTGGATTTTTCCAGCAGGTCATTTCCACGGTAGCAAGAGAAAGGAGGACAAGGAGCCCTCTCCTGCTGCCACCAGCGGTACCGCGAGTGTTTGTGAGGACAGAGGATGGGTGAAGCCACCAGTATCTGACAGGTGACACCACGAGTGTTTGTGAGGACAGAGGATGGGTGAAGCCACCAGTATCTGACAGGTGACACCACGAGTGTATGTGAGGACAGGTGAAACCACGAGTGTTTGCAACAGGTAGAAACCACGAGTGTTTGTGAGGACGGGTGAAGCCACGAGTGTCTGTGAAGAGAGGTGATGAGTGTGAGGGAGGGGAGGGACAAAAGCCACGCTCCAGCACCCCACGGTCATTAATTCAGAGTGGGGGAAAGGGGAGCGTGCTCGTTCTGACAGGCCCCTGCTGCTGTACGAAGCTGCGCTCCGTGTTCTGCCAGTGTTCAGATTGATGTGCTTCTGAAAAAAAAAAATAAATCAATAAAATCAACCCCACGTGTTCCAGCCCACGTTTGAGCTGGAGATCAGAGCCTGCCCAACTCAGGCGCCCGGGGGAGGCTCAGCACTGTAGGAGGTACCCCGAGTAAACTGAAGTTTAAAACCCCCTGAGGGACTTGGATCGTTAAGGTGACCTGGGGGGTGATAAGCAACTCACTGAGGGCTCAAAACCCCGGAGGGGAGAGCAGGAGGGAGAGGCTGGGCCATCAACCCCAGTGAGGAGCAGTCAGAATATAAATCTTTATTAAAAAATAAGATCTCTCCAAATCAACCAGGAAAGCAGAGGCTGGTTCCCACTCGCCCCCTCCCTGCACGCTGCTGCCGCTCCGTTATTTCCACAGCTCGAAGAAGGACGGCAACGTCCAGGCTGGAGAGCAAGGAAGCAGGGCAAGGAACACAGCCGTGCAGAGGTGTCACGGGAAGAGCCTTTTCTGGGTGCAGATGCCCCAGCCCGAGCCTGAGGCGATGCCCAAAGCTGCAGGGTTCCACCCTCGGCCTTACCCAGCAGCTCCAGGTTACTGGACCAGTCTGTAGGTGATGTAGCGCCCGGCGGTCTCGCTGGGCCTGATGATCTTCACCACCTGAAAAGCCGGCAGAAGGAAATGCTGAGGGAGAGAAGCTGGTGGAGAGTTTCCCTGACACGGTCTCCTGGGAATGCAGCCTGGAGGTGCCACCCCCATGCTTCTGACAGGCCCCTTTCAGTACTGGAAGGTCTCCGCTCTCTGAAGGTCGCAGAGGATCTTCCCTCCCCCCCTCAGCCCCTTTCCCTCTCACCTGGCCACGCTTTATTCCGAAGTACCGGGCCACGGGATCCCCAGCTTGGATCCTCGGGAGCTGGTTCTCCCTCAGCTTGCTGCACCCACAGTCAAGGAGAAGCAAACCCAGCCCAGGACAGGCCTCTGGCAACACTTCGTTAGCTCCAATTAACAACCCGACCTTTGCGTTTCCGGCCCAGAGCCGGCACGTGTGACCCCCAGGAAGGAAGGGAAGCCCCGAACAAAGGATACTATCTGGCCAGCAGCTCAGTTACTTCTTCCTTCGTCATGACAACGTGCTCCGGGACCAACTGCCAACAAGAGGGGATGGAGATGGTTAAGAGCAGGAACCCAGAGCCAGCAGCGGGAGGAGCGACAGGAGGAAACGGGTGGTGACATCACAGCCCCTTTCAGCCCCCTGTAGGTCTCCAAGCATGGCTGGACCCACAGCTCAGCACTGATCTGAGCACACCCCACACACACACACCCCGCTCCCCAGCCCCGCTCACCTCGTGCTCAGTGATGTTGATCAGAAGCTCCTGCTGCAGGAACTGCTCCAGGATGTATTTGGGAGCCATATCTACCAGGGACTGGACAGGGAAAGGTCTGTCAGGAGGCAGCACTGCTCTGGGGCAGCCCTGCCCGTGCTCAGCCCTGCTCCTCTTCCCGACTCAAAACCAGTTGTTCTGGTTGAATGCTCTCACGTGTTAAGCAAGAGTCTGTGTTAAGGCACAACAAGCTTTAGAGGGGGAAAAAAGGAAATTCTTGGCTTTTATTTACTTAAAGCAGCACTGAAAACAGGCAGGCAAAACACATGGGGTCTGTAACACCTCCCTGGCTCGGAAGGAGCCTTCCCTACAGCGCTCCTTTCGTACCTGCTTTGCCGACGGGGTCATGCCTTGCTGCACCACGATCAGCGCCCTGGTGATGTTCTCCTCCTGCATCCTCTGGCAGTACATCTTGATCGTCTTTATCCCAACCTTGGGCTCCTCTGGGAAAGGAGCCAAGCCCCGGGGTCACCGAGAGGCCCCCCCCTCACCCCTTTTACCCCTCCAGAAAACAAAGCCGCCCCTTCCGCCCAGCTCCGGCCCAGCCAGGCAGAGGCAGGCTCGGCTCACCCGGGAAGAACACGAACATCTGGTCGGTGGGATCGTCGTTGTGAGCCACCAGCACCGTCAGGTCGGTGCGCCGGGGCCGGCCCTCGCTGGGCTTGTCACCGAACTGCGCCTTGAACTCCTCCAGCGTCTGGTCCAGCTCGTCCTGGGTCACCAGGTAACCCCGGTCGTGGCAAAGCTGCCCAGAGAACCCTCGGGTCAGGCGGGTCCACCTCGGCGAAGGCCTCGGGGCCAGCCCGGGCCGCGCCCCCCCCCCCCCCCCCCGGCCCCCCCCCCCCCGCCCCCCGCCCCGCCCAACCCCCCCCGCCCCCCCCCCCCC
>WTSP01008547.1:0-38401 GCA_025331215.1 Actenoides lindsayi
TCCCTTCCCTTCCCTTCCCTTCCCTTCCCTTCCCTTCCCTTCCCTTCCCTTCCCTTCCCTTCCCTTCCCTTCCCTACTAAATCTGTGTCCTGGTCATCTCTGTCAAGGCGTGTGGGATGATATTTGGAGAACTGTGACAGATGCAATTTTAGTTGCAGTGGCTTAAATATCATGGATTAACAGACTGGTTGGGGTTGGAAGGATGCTCTGGAGGTCAGGTTGTCCAACCTCCCTGCTCAAGCAGGGCCACCTAGAACAGGTTGCCCCAGACCATATCCAGATAACCATCCATGAATACCTCCAAGGATGGAAACTCCACAACCTCTCTGAGCAGCCTGTACCAGTGCTTTGTCACCCTTACCATCCTCTGAGCCCAGCCCTTCAGCCAATTTTCAGTCCACCATCTGCTCATCCAGCCCATACTTCACCAGCTTTACTGAAGTCAAGTAGGATACTTGACTCAACTATTTTCATACTGAAGATGTGATAGACAAGAAACCCTAAAGTCCATTATTCACTGTAATGAGTAGGTAGAATTATAATTTGTAGTTTGGTCATGGTAATTTGCATTCCACACTTAGTATTTACAGGTTCCTTAATAGAAACAAAGTTTTGCAGATCTAGAAGTTAGCATCAGACACTTGATGTATCAGTGCACTGGTAGCTTTAAATGACTAAACAAAAGAAAAATAAATAGTGTAAAAATAAGATGTTACTGTCTTTTAAATTTATTTAGAACTTTCCAATTAGTACAATTTATGAAAATGAGGAAAAGTTAATTTAAATTATTAAATATTCTTTAAGGAAGCCAGGGATTTTTATAATAAAGATGTATTAGTTATACTCTTAAAGGTGAAGTATCTTACAGTAGAGAAACATTGGGATCCACAGACATATCTAAAGGAACAGACTAATGCATTTATCTCTGTAGAAATGTACAGTTTGTTTTAAAGTATGGAGATGTTCTTATCTGGGAATGATTTAAAGGAATCTTTAAATCGTCTTCTAGTTAGCAGTTTTGGCAAGCTAAACCTGGAAGTCCAGCGGATGAGTGCTTTTTTAAAAAGTACATCAAAGCTGGTTTTGCTGTTTGTTTTTTTACTCTGAAGATGCTTGCAGGACTGCCACTAGAGGAATATCCGAATAATTATTGATCTTGGAAAACTGATTTCTTGTTTTGAACAATATAAACATATGAAGGAGAAAAATAAAATGTATGCATATTATAAATAAGCTAGGCAAAGTAATTTATTCTTAGCTGTTGGAATTGTAGATCTGAATTTGCATAATTAGTTGTTAATCAAAGAGCAGAACTTCAAGGCACTTCTGGGCTGTAGGGTGGTTAAATAAGGATTTTACTTATGCCTTTAGTTTTGTCTAGCTCACAAGAATACCTCAGCTGTGTTCTGAGACTGTAGTTTCCATAATTGATAATTATGTTAGAATTCTTATATTGCAAAAGCAATAATTAAGATTTAAACTCTAATATGTGAATGTTGAAGTATTGTTAGAAACAGATGCCCTAAAATAGACATGGCTTCTACAGAATGGATCATTAAAAAATACTAATTGCTTTCTATATCAAAAATCATTATTGCATCATTTTAATGCTCATCAGAGTATATGCCCAGGGCTACACTGTTTTTACACGACCAAAGAAATTTCTGATGCAAATATAACTGTTTTCAATGTTTTTAACTTCTAGTTTTAAAGCAGTACAACGTGTATGGCTGTAGCTTTTGTTCAGTCAGCTTTTTGTTTGGGAACTGTCTCTTCTTTACAGAATTCAATTGTAGAAGGTATCCTTTGCAATTCAGCCCATTAAGCATCGTGAATAGGAAATGCATTTTCTCTGGTGAGGTTGAAAAGATGTGAAAGAGAGGAACAATACTCAGGAGGAAACATACTCCAGTTAATAATAACCACCAGCAGCAAAATTGGTACAGCAATTTGTAGGTAATTAGCCAACAGGACAAAAAGACCATATGGTCAGGCATTGTGTGTTACTTCCTTTTCTGAAAAAAAAAATAATTACATTCTTGGCCTTTCTTCTAATAAACTTATTATTATTATTATTTAATTTGTGCAATATATTTGATACTAAAATGAAATGTAATTTATAAGTTAATATAACAGTGCTTTGGTTATTTTTGGCTATTTTTGCTCTTCCAGATGGAAAAGCTGGTGTAACTTCATTTCTGTATCTGAGCTTAGGAGACCTGTAGAAATATGATTTCAGGTTTTTTTTCTAGTATGTTGGCATTGACTGGAGGCATGGATCTGCGTATTACCATGCTAATTTCAACATTTGAATTATACATTTATTCAGAATTTAAAAATCTTAGAATTTTAGGCAGTGGCAGTTTAGCTGCCGATCGTGGCTAAAGGAGAATGCAAAAGTGTAATGTCAGAAAAATATATATGCTTTCAATGGAGGTAACACACATACAAGAATAGATCAGTCAGGTAACTGTGTTACAATAGTGGCAGCAAGAAATAAGTGTTTCTAAAATATTCACTTGCTATGTATATTTCATAGAGCTTTCTATTTCTGTGGTCTCCAGGGGCATTTAGGTATTTCTCTGGCAGCTTTGCTATTGTAAAATCCGCAGGCTAGTTAGGTGAGAAGCCATAGCTTCTGAGCCAGAACAGCAGCAGGAGGTGAGCTATGCATAGATAACTACAGGACCAGGTCTGACTCAGGTCATCAGCTGTTGACATGCTGTCTTCTTCCATTCATTACTGACTGCTTAGAAAAACCCACCACCTCCCTGCTTTACAGAACCACAGAATCACAGAATGCTAGGTGTTGGAAGAGACCTCGAAAGTTCATCTAGTCCAACCCCCCTGCTAGAGCAGGATCACCTAGAACAGGTCACATAGGAACACATCCAGGCATGTTTTGAATGTCTTCTCTCCTTATGTTTGCCCAAAACCTCCTGTGCTTCAGCTTGTACCCATTACCCCTTGTCCTATCACTGGATATCACTTAGAAGAGCCTGGCTCCATCCTCCTGACACTTGCCCTTTACATATTTATAGACATTAATAAGGTCAACCCTCAGTCTCTGTTTCTTCAGGCTAAAAAGACCCAGCTCTCTCAGCCTCTCCTCATAGGGGAGATGCTCCACTCCCTTAACCATCTTAGTGGCTCTGCATTGGACTCTCTCCAGTAGCTCCCTGTCTTTCTTGAACTGGGATGCCCAGAACTGGATACAGTACTCCAGGTGGGGCCTCACCAGCGCAGAGTAAAGGGGCAGGAGAACCTCCCTCAACCTGCTAACCATGATCTTTTTAATGCATCCCAGGATGCCATTGGCCTTCTTGGCCACGAGAGCTCATTGTTGGCTCATGGTTATCCTCTTGTCCACCATGACTCCTAGATCTTTTTCCCCAGAGCTGCTCTCCAACAGATCAACCCCTAGCCTGTACTGATACAGGGGGTTGTTCTTCCCCAGATGCAGTACTTTACACTTGCCCTTGTTGAACTTCATTAAATTTCTCCTCACCCAGCTTTCCAACCTGTCCAGGTCATGCTGGATGGCAATTTTTACATTAGACTTCAAGATATGCTGTCATATAGCCAGTTCTGGAAACAATTTTTCTAGGACTGTCTCCATCATGGAAGGATGTGAGGCCCAAAGAACCACAGTGGGCTGGTGAGCTGCGTTGTGCAGTGTCCTCAGTAGGACTAAATAGGTTGGGTGCCAACATCATGTTGTCAGGACCGTACTGCTCTGTATTTTGGAGGTAGTTTTGGCTTCCCATTTGTTGTGCTATGTAGTGGAGACATTATGAGTCCAGCACACTGTAAGAGTTGACCTGTCAGCTGGTAACATTCCTCTCCAGTAGTATGTCAGTAGACAAACATGGCTTTTGCTTGTCTTCAGCTTTCCTAGATCAAGAGCAGTTTTTGGTCGGGATTTGTTGTGAGCACAGGGAGGTATCATGTTCTCAAAAATTCACCAAGGGAGTTGGAAACAGAAGACAGTGTTCATCTTTCTCAAAATGGGCATCACCAGGTCTAGTTTCTGTTGCAGTGACACAAATTATGCAGATTTAGTTGGAATATAAATACTGTGTGCACATTGTCCCAACACTCTTTACAGAGATGAGAGTGAGGAAGAAAGAATGTGATTAATAGCATGATGGACTAATAAAAACATGGAACCTAATGAAAGAGAGCTTAAGAAGTAAAACTGTCAGTGAAGAGGAAAGAAGAAGTGTGGATTGGACGATGAGGGAGAGATAAAGAAGCAGCAGGAGAAATTAAAGAGAAAATAGGAGTTTAAATACAATATCCATAGAAAATAAAGAATTTTTTAGCTATACTAACTTCCTTATATTGTACTAGTCCTGCAACTGAGTGTTTATTCATTACCAATTTTCAGAATATACATTTCATAAATATTCTGTTTCTTAATCCCCAGCTCAATTAACAGGCTCCTATTTATTTTCAACACATGGGCTTCCATGTTGTTGCCACCTTTATTTAGCTAGCCCCAACAAGCAAGGCCTCTAGATCTTCACTGTTGTCAAATGCCCAGCTGGGATCTCCATGTGATTTCACTTCCAGAAGTTGTCTTTTACATGTGTAAATGCAAGTGCTTCAAGCAAATAAGAGTCACCACCTCAACTTCAGTTTGGTCTGACAGAGTTCACCTTCCAATATCTTTAAAAAGATAATTTAATGCTTAATGGAAACTACTCTTCTGCTTTGACAGCTTTTTACTTGCACCAACATTGATGTAACTGACTGAAAAGGAATTTATAACATTTGTCATGATAAAAATACTTGTTGAGAGAAACCTTTGTACTTTGCAGAGGAAAGCCAGGGCCTGAGCATTTTTTTTGAAGTTTAGTTATGCAGCTTCCAGATGGTCATTAGATTCTGGTGGAATCTGAAGGATTTGCTACTTGACTGTGGATAAAAAATGTAATAAAATAGAAACCTATATAGATGTGAAATAAAATATTTATGTTTAAAAATTTATCTACTGAACGGTTTAAAACTAGTATGTTCTAATTCAAATACCACACAATCAGTTGTTACAAGAAATGTTTTTGTTTCTTGGCCTCTCTGAATACTGCCATTGTATTGAAATACATCTGACTGTTGCCCTCCTTCCTGAGAGGAGATAACTGGTTTATCAGGTCTCAGGTAAATACCGGCCATGTGAAATAATGGAGTCCTTTTTGTAGATAGTAAGATCACTGTAAAAAAATCAACAACTTTCATGAAGTAGCATTTCTTAGACATCAGGAAAAGTTTATACTTTATTTGATGAGAGTTATGTGTAGTTACAAGCCCTCTGTTTCCTATGCAAGAAAATATCCCCAAAAGATGTGGAACAACACACTGAAATTACATTGCACCGTCTTAATAGTACCTACAGTGTGATAAAATTTCTAGCAAATTAATATAGGGACACTTGACACTGGCTTGAACCATACATTTCCCTTAATTTAAAAGTTTATATTCTGTACATTTTCAGTTAAAACTCTTGATTTTGAAACAAAAATCACATTTAGTTTGTGTAGAATTAATTACTTCCTATTACTTTTGTTATGAGTAAGCAGAACAGTGACCTTACAGATAGGAACGCTTTTGCTCCAAAATGTTTACTTGCTTCACAAACAGCTGCATGCTAGTCATGTTTATATGTATACATATATTTCTGTACGTGGTGTTGGAGTGAATGTTTACTAGCACGACAAAGAATTAAAGCCCTTTTCTAAAAGGATTGAAGGTACTCAAAGAAACTGTTAGATTTTGTTTGCAATAAATATACCTATCTGTCTGGTATAAAAAAAAAAAAAAGCATGAAAAAATGCATTTTTCTATTCCCAAGAGAGCCTGCATACTCAAGAAGGGAAGGAGAAAAGAGTGAGAAACATGAGAATGTCTGAAGAAAATAATTTGACTTTATTTTTTTTTTAAGTTAGCTCTGGGATTATGGCTGAAAAGAGTTTCTTAATTTTGTGTTTTATATTTAAAGCTCTATTTGAGGAAGAATTGCTTTTTTTTGGTAAAAACATCTTACTCTTGTGAGCTGACCTAAAGTGCTGTGTAGTTGCTTTCTCCGTTATTGTCACTGCTACTCCTGCTAATACATTTCTTTGTGTTAGAGAGAACATGGGAACCAAAGCCAGAATGACTTTTGTGTCTGACTGTCAGTAAGCAATGATGAGAGAGTGAGAGAGCGCGTGCAGGAACTCTCAAATCCATAGTTTGCCATCTGCAGATCAGAAGTCTACAACAGGTGGAAGTGAAATAGAAAAGGAATGCAGGATAAGCAAATGGGAATGCATTCAAGGTAAAACAGGGCATCCTCATTTTACCTACACGCTTATTCAGACGATGCAAACAGCAGTCCCGTGTAAGGGATTGCAGTGAAGTGACAGTTTAAAGGGCAATTTAATAGCACATAAGGCTCTATGATTTTCAGTGGCAATGTTTTTCCAGATATAAGACGACAGGGGAGAAAGCATGACAGTGGTAGGAAGGAGCAAATATTCAGAATTGTTATTGGTGGCAGAGTGAATGTGACTTTTAGAGGGGAGTTAAGTAATGAAAGTCTGCTAACTCCCCTCTAAAAGTCACATTCACGAGAATGGACACGTTAGCTACAGATATCTTAGGTATAGTTAGTTACAAATATCTCTCATCCATTTATAACACACGCCATCCTGTTAATACCTTTCCTATCATCTCTGATCAGCTTTGCATAATGTGCAGATGTGTTGATTCCCTGAGTATTTCTGACTGGGTATAGTAGTCATAAACCAACCTAAATACTTGAAATAGTATAACATGATATGTTATGCTGTCAATCTATTTTGCGCTATTCACCTTTCCTCCCAAAACTGTGAGTTAGGTTTAGTTTAGAACCAAGGCAATAGACCTGTTTATAAGCTTTGGCTATAGCTACTACTGCCTCTCTGTGTGCAGTCTAAAACCTCAGAGAAAATACCTTACTTTAAAACTGTAAATTAAATCATAAATAAAAAAAGGTTGGCACCACAGAAGTTGTCCGTTTATCACATTCAGATGAGATGTCTGTGTTTGAGATGTCCACATGAAGCATTGTTTCACTGTCTATCCATGCTACTATTTAAAGTTTTTGAAAGCATGTGTTTGTATATCAACTCTGATTACGGATTACAGGTAGTGAGAGACGTAAAAATATTATGAACTAGATGACAACATGATTTTAATATACTTTTATTCAAACAAAACTGCAGAAAATTGTCCTAATGTTATCTAAAATCTATGAATTCTGAAGATAGACCCTGGTTGTATTGACCCATCAAAGAGTGCAAATTATAGGTTAGAACTAAATGTTGTAAGCAGTAGTTATACAAGTTAACATACAGTTCTTCTGAAACAATAAATTGAGCTTCCTAGTTGTACAGAACAAAGACTTCAGATCACATTGGTTTAAATTCATGTATTTTTTTATAATATGTGAATATTTCTTCAAAAGGTAACATTCTGCAATGGTGTCCTAGAGTGACAACTATTGAAAAATCACTACAGCTATACTTGCTAATCAGTGTATTAACCTCAGAGAGGGAAAATGTTTCAAAACTTTAAAAAAGGGTGAAACAATATTGTGGTGTGTAAGAGATGTGCACTGTATAATAGACATAATAAAAGGAGGCAAACGTACTATTTTTATAAGGAGTTGCAAATGGATTTCAAGGAAATACTGAAGATTCCTCATAATAAAGTATAATCTGTAAGGAAATACAAGAAGACAACTATAAGAAAAAACTATAAATAAATTTTGTCTAGAGCAAGTTATGACACAATTGCCAAAACTACTTCTAGTTCTCTGGAGGCACCATCTGTTCCCCTTTATTAAACAGCGATCACAAGAAAGGGTACTACTTGATTGCACTGTTTGCTTTTCTTTCTTACATAATTTCAGAACTTTGATATCATCATAGTGGAACACATATACCATGAGAAAATTATTAATGCTGTCTTTGGGGTGTTTACACCCACAAATGAAAGTGAATAGCTGTAGTTCACGTAGCAAATATGCTTGCGCTTATGCACTGATGAGAACTGATAGGATAATTTTTTGATCTTCAAATCATACTCTATTAAAAATAACATGTAGCAGGAAAGAAGTAGCAGGTGAATGATATTGAAATTGAGGCATAGCTTTCTAGAAAATGTTATGAACTGTATAAATGTCTGTAGATGAAAGATATATGCAGTTCTTTAATCTCTCAAAAGTACATAAATTAAAACACAGTTTTATGACTATGTCTACGACCAATGTATATAAGTTGATAGTAGTTATCTGAATGCGATGTTGTTATAGGTATAAGAAATTAATTCACATAAAATTTTATCTTATGTGTTCTTTATAATTAGAAATTTTTCTTTTCAAATATATCGCAAAATCTTTTATATGGGAAGCACCATGAGGTCCTTGCCTGAAAAAAAAAAAGCTTAAGTTTTAATTTCATTCCTTAAGCTAGATGAGGCTTTGTTTTAAAAAATTATGGGTAGAGGAGGCAATCATAAAAATTTAACAGTCTAAACCAAATAGATTTGATTATATGATCTTAGTAAATGTCTTGTGGAAAGTAACTGTTCTGGATGATAATACATCAGGATTACTTCCCACAAATAGGCAGTGCAAAGGAATCAGTCAGATGACATCACAGCAAGATGTTGACCACTATGCAATGACTAAATTTCTTCATTTGTTACTTACAGTCTTCAGCACAGACCTATTTTTATTTTGCTTTAGTCTGAGATTTATTGAATTATGGATACAAGAAGTCTATTAATTTAATAATTTAAAAAATTCTGTTAAAGTTCCCTAAATTATCTAAAATAACACTTCCTCTGTTCTTCAAACTCTTTTCCTGCTTTTGATGTTTGCAATCCTTAATAGGAAAGGCTAAAACAAATTTTCCATATAACATTGTCAAGTACAAAGAACATTGATCTGAATATGACAGCCCAATGTATTGGAATTGCCAAAACAGTGAATTGGTGCTCTTTATGTTTTATAAGTATTGAAATATCTCAGAAGAGATGTTCTTCATTATTTTGAAAGCATCTATTTTACAATAACCATTTTTCCTTCAAATCTAATCAATTGTTTGAATTGCTTTGAAAGAAAGTAATAGTTGATGTGTATTTTCAGAGTACAAAAAGCATTGAAAACGGGAAAATGCTTTCCGTCTTGTCTTTGTCTGATTTTTGAAATACTCTCTTTGAAAACCTGCATCACTGTGAAACAGAAATGCATGCTGAGGTTATGAAATCAAATTCACCCAATTCTTGGCAGAGACAGGTTTTCTAATCAGAGAAGCAGATAATTGAAATAAGTGTTAAAGTGGAAATGCCACTGCTCCATTGGTGCTCCCACTTTATTACAGTATTCTTAATATTAAAACTTGGCAAGGTACAGACAGACAATAGTTTATAAAAGTTTTCACTTTCAGTCCATTACTTATAGTTTGGCCCAGATTAGGAATAGCAATCCACTAAATTAATCTCTGATGTTTCATTCTGCCCACTCACACTAAGAGCAAAACATCAGTAGTTTAAGTGATGCAGACCTTTAATAAATACCTTCCTATATTAAGGAAGTAAAGGTGAGAAAACGTAGCTGCCATCCTACTGGCAAGGCCAATAGAATAGTAAAAGAATCCAAATGGAAACAAAGTCACCTTTTCATGAGGTAGTAGCTACTTTTTGAGAAAGAAGAATTTATACACACTATTCAAGACAGGAACTTGCTTCAAACTAGCTCCAGCTGTGGGACATGAATAAGCTATACACAAAAAATCACATCACAATGTTAGTATAGCTCTAAGCCTGAAGTGGTAAGTTCTGCTATTCCATTTAGTGCTACAACAGATGTGTTCAGATGGATTTTAGACTTTGTTTTTCACATCCTTTATGTTAAGACTCCACAGGGATCAGTAGCTGCTGCAGTTATGGGAGCAACCTTTGACTAGCTCGTTGAAATAATCTCATGAATATCCGTAAGTCCATTAGCAAGCAGACTGTATCAAAGTGCCATGCTCCTGTCTTTTTCCTTACTTCCTGCCCTAGATTTTTCCTCCTCTATCTCTGTCCTGTCTGTGCTCTCAGCTATACCTGACTTTTGTAGACCTTCAGCCCAGCATCTGTGTCCTTCATACTCTTTGAGGACTGTCCCATTCTTTGTTGGCTTCCAAGTACTATGCACTTTGTGGTTTTTTCTCCTTTAGATTGCTGGCTTAGAACAGAAGCAGTTGTACTTATGAACATAATAATGTGAGGAAATTTGCTTTGAGAGTTATAGTATATTTATTGGATGGATAAAAGGACAAGATTCTTCAACCATGGAGATCTGGCCTTTCTTATGTGGTGGATTTATAAGCATACTTATTCTTGTAAACAATGCTAAGCTGTCCTGGCAAGTGCCAATTCAGGTCCTAAGTTAGGTTGTATCACTGTTGTGTGACTGGCTTAACTGGAATGATGTTGATTTCCACTGGTTTTAAATGGTGCATTTTGTGACTGAAGAACTAAAATGGAGTTTCATAGGAAATAGATCATTACAGTTCTTCAAGTAGGTTGGTGAAAGAAAGAATAGTCTTTCCTTTATTTTCTGAGTCAACCCAGATAGATGATGGTCTAAATTTTTATCCAAAGTAACTAACATTTATTGTGTCTGAGTATAGCAGAGTCTTGTAGGGTTTCTGATTTAAGGAAAAAATTAACATTCTTTACAGATAACACTGCCTTATTTCACTGCCTTGGGGATGATCTGAACAGAAAGCAAAGCGATATAAATAAGGTTGGACTATGAACTACGGTCATACTGAGTGAGCTCTCCTTCAGAAGTGTAGTTGTTAGACTAGTGCAAAAATGTTTGTACTGGAAATTCTGAGTCCATTCACAGACATGAAAGAATTGAATCTCCAGATTTTTTCAATTTATCTTTCATATCCAACAATAAGAATAAAAAAACCCTAACAAATAGAAAATTCATAAAAAACAAATAGAAAAATATTTTACCTGTTGATAATATTTACTTTTCATTTAGTAGACCACAGCCACAAGGATATTTTGAGTACCATGCAGTTCAGGGAGCAGGATATTACTATTTTCACAACAACTGTGTTCTGCCCCAGAGAAAGGGAATATATGCTTGACTTAAGGCAACAAAGAGAGCATATAGAAAAGCAACAACAAACATAAACCACAGCATAACCCTACTCAGTTATTAATAAACTAGCATGCAGTGATTATTTTCTTAGGCTGTTTTGTCTAGTTGTTATTTGAAATTCGAAATTCACCTATTTTTCCCAATGTATATTTCTCAAAGACTTAATAGTAGACAGGTATTATCATCATTAAAATAATGTTTGCAGTTTTAAAGGTTGCTTGACGTTACAGAAATGTAAAAACATTAAATATTTCACTCAAGAAAGTATGTTGAAATATGCTTTTTGATATTTGTAGTGACTATGTGCTGAAAAGTTTCTTATGTAAACTGCAGATGTCTAATATTAAGTAATATTCATCACAATTCATTGTCATCAACTGATTTTTCAGATCCATCATTTTACTGTGATAATAATATTCAAACTTCTCCATTTTACAGAATAGTTCTAGTAAAGGAATGACTTTTCTGTTTTAATGGTGAATGATAACAATCACTTCTTACTAGATATTTGAAGACATTCTTTTACATGCTGAGTACTTGCCTTGTGTCAGCATTTCTGTGAGTATGATACCAACATGAATTTTTCTGTGAGATTGTGCATTAATACAGCATATGGCTTCAAAGCAAGTGCAAGCAAAAATACTTTGTTGTTTGGGTCTTTTTCTTTAAAAATAAAAGTGTGACTTTTTGTCCTACCTGAGATGAAATTTTGAAAATTCAGATTTTTGATTATATGAGTATGCTAGCAGGTTGGGTGTGGAATAAAGCCTGAATGTCAACCCTGTGTTGCTTTACCTTTTCTTAAAAGGAAAAAAAGTTTGCTATTATTAATCTTTCTGTAAATTCTTTGGAAAATCTCCACCTCTTTTCCTACAAATAGAATCCATATTCTGTATTTCTATTCATAGCAGTATTTCTGCTCATTTTTCCAGATTTTGTCTCATCCAGGTAATAGAAGAAAATGCCAGTTTATGTAACATATGTAAACCAATGTGGCTAATTGCTACTTTGAATTCAAGAGGTCTCTCATTCTGTAAGACCAAGCTGCAATTTTGCTATAGTTCAAGTGAAAAATATTGAGAGCTGTACTTTAATGAAAGCAAATTTAAGTGGTCTTATCTTGCTCAGTGTTGTGGCTGAGAATAGAAGCTGGTAAATGAAGATCATTCATCCAGATTTTGTCATGCAACAGAGTGCAATGAAGATTTAACTAAACGCATTTACTGAGTGCAAACAAATGAACAGGAACAATGAACAGACGGAAAATCAAATAAATTGATGCAATTGAACTGCATACAACTTTAAGATGTCTGACATGATCCGAAAGTTCAGCTTTTCTCTCTTCTTTGAAGAGAGCCCTCCTATACTAAAAGGCACAGTTGATCTAAGCTGATCTAAGACTATGGTGCAAAAGAAAATGATGATCAGGTACTCTGTAACATCTCTGTTTGTTTCCTTTACTTTCCTTCTCATCTATCAGTGAAAGTGTTTGTGCTGCTTTAAGGTAAAGCAGACACAGTCACAGACCCCACTAAAACCAAATCTTGCAAAAGAGGGTAAACAGGGGACTTGATTTTTCTGTGGATCAACTCATGCTGCCCATGAAATCTACAGGAAACTTGGATTCTTCAGATTTCAGTGAAGCCACTTTGCTTTTAAAGTTAGTAGCCTGAAATGTGAATTTAGAAATGCCACCACATTATTTCTTTTATTCATACTTACACTGCAAATATGTTCTCATAGTTAAGATAATGGCAGTCACCCTTCCTAGTTCACCAGTGCTTGTGTCCTGAATCAGTTAAAAGAAATTCAGCAACTCTTTATTTGTTCTTGAGACTTACTCTATTTATTTCTATAATGTAGTTAAGTATGAAATTGCTCATCGTTTTCAGTACTGTATCTAAAATTGTCACTGACTTGAAAGTTGGGTTTTTTTCATAACAATTTTTTTTTTTTTTTAGTTACCAAAACAGAAAAATTAAGTAAGCAATGATGCCAAGTCATGTAAATAATTTTTATGGCTCTTACATGCTTAGAATTAGCAGTGGTGTTTAGGATTTAAGACTAACAAGATTAACAGAAGGGAGCTGGGCAGAAAATAATATGTGTTTTATGATTAATTTGATCTATTAGGAAAGAAAACGTCTATGGGTCTGTCAGATTCATTCTGATGAATGCACTGTGCTTAATAAATTACTGTAGCCTTTTAAGATAATAATAAAACATCTCTTATTTAATTTTCATGTGCTATATTTTGTTTAACGCTGCCTTAATATTCATTAAGTTTACAAGCTCACAGAGAATTTTTATTTGTGGTCAAAAAGTTTTAGAATATATGTTTTGTAATGTCTGTTACTTTCATGGCTGTGGTAATACCAGCATACATCATTATAACTGTTAAGACATCAGAAGTATTTTCTGTGAAAGAAATAAACCAACCTCTACATAAATAAGAAAAGGGATTTTAAGGATTTTTTGGTTGTTGTTTAATTCTTCTTAAGCATCAGGTGTAAAGGTTGCTTGTTTATGCTTATACTAGATATAAAGAGCTGAGAAAATTGGTAACACTTTGCTGATGAGATACTTTACCAGAAACAGCTTTTTCTCCACTGGTGTATATCAAGCAGGTTTTTTTGCTGTTTGATAACAGGGAAGGGATGTTACAAATTTTGACTAGTTCTCCAGTCTATATATGTTTTCTTAAGTCATGGGGAAAATAAAAAAGAAATAATAGTATTTGTCCTGTCTCATTGGATGCAGATTCAGGTGCATACATTTTTCAGTGTCAAGGCATCACTGAGGCATGGGTGAAAACACATTTCAGGTGACTCATTCTCAAATTTTAAGTAGGCAAACCAGCAGTGGGCAAATCAAGTCTGTCTGGAAGAGTGTGCGTCTAACACTGAGGGAACTTTTCCAAAGTGCAAATGCTGTCTTGCACCTCCTAACTTTCAACTGCTCTTTTTCTTCCCATAACTAGAACTTGAGCTGTCACACAGCTACTTTAGCATCTGGTTGTAACAGTATCCAGCTAGTAGCAGTAAGGAAGAGGGTATCGAAGTCTTTGCATTAAAATGCAGACTTACATGTCTTTAAAGTGGTACTAGGTACTTCCCCTGAGCTATACTCAATACAGAATGTAATAATTTAACAAAGACAATGTAGGTACTGTATATTCTTAGTATTTGGTGATTTAGTTTTCTGACTGGAGTTCATGTTTTTTTCATTTTTTAAAATTAAGTGATCTTGGTCTTTTCAGACCACCATATGACACCTTCTGCCAGCAGTCTTTAGCTGAGATGAGTGGAGATGCACCAGTGAGAATCTCATGGCATATACGGTACAGCTGCACACACAGTTTTTCCCGAGGAACTACTACTTCTGGTATTATTATCTAGCTGGCCTGGTATGTGTGCTGTTAAGCTTACCTGAAAAAAATAAATACACGCATTTAGTTGGTGTTCCAATCATGTGGTATATTACATTCGAGACCACTAAATAACCGTAACCATGTCCTGATATCAGTCTGTCTTTATCCAATTGAGACTTTTACCAAGTTAATTCAGGTCACTTTCAAGACTTGTGGAGAAATTATTTTAATGTTGCATGAAGTAAAGGTTGGATGTTCACCATTCTATAGTTCTTTACATTTTAGAATGTCATAATTGTAGAACATAAAAAAAGAAGATCCCTATCCTGCTACACAGACAAGGAATTAATTTTACTTTGTGGATAGAAGAAGGTAAAGAACAAAGAAATAAACCTGTCATGATACTGGGAATATATATGTTTTTAAAATTGATAGACAATACAGCTTTGCATTTGTGTTGCCAAAGATATATGTCAGCACTTTTGTAATAAAAATAAGGTATATATAAACCTGCAATAAAAATTCCCACTAGTATGACTTAGTTTTATTTAGATTCCTGACTCTAGGGGAACATTTATATAACATGGGAGAAATAAATTTCAATTTCTTGTATCTTATTTAAAATATATTTCCTGTTTCCATAGCATCATTTAATTATCACCACATAGAGTTTTCAGTATGTGAACACACAGCTGCTCAGATGGAAATGTTGTACAGGTAAAGGAGAGAGGGCAGTAAATTCTTAATGTTTAACACCAGGAGCAGAAGGGGAAGGTTTTGACTGGGCCACTAGATCCTGAATAATTAGTCTTTCCCAACCCCATTTTTAATTTAGGTGATATGGATACCCAATATATCTGTAGAATAGCTTCTAAGATCACTTCTGAAAGTGTGTAATGAATTGTGAATTTGCACACTAAAGCACTGTGGTCATAAAAACCTGACAATATGATAGCATGTCTGTTGAACTCCATTTTGAAAGACCCACTTTATATTTTATGTCCCTTTCATTTGTAGTTTACTACTGCTAAGTTGTCAATGTTGCTGTTGCTTATAAGCATACAATATATAGTCTGCCTAGCATTTGAATCTACAGGTACTTTGTATGGATAAAAGAGGTTATATGCTTTACTCTTCCATTGGAAACACTAGTTAAAATTTCTCTGTATGGCTAATTAAACCAATTTTCTAGGGAAGTGAGGCTTATTCAAGATCACTGTCAGTTCATTTGTTAGTCCTGTCTGTTTCCTCCCTGCCTCACCACTTCCTCATAGGTTTTGAACATGTGACCATGAAAGCTTCTAATAGATTTTGGGGATAACTTCTTGACATGATACTGGATTGGTCAAGTTGGACTGATGCGCAGCTAAATTCTGCTATTCACTAACAATGAAAGAAATGGTTGTGATAAAATGTGGTAACTGGTGACAGCCTTGGAGGTAATGAGCATGAAATAGAATTCAGGATCCTGAGGGCAGTGAGGAAGGAGAGCAGTGGAGTGCAGATCCTGATATAGAAGTAAGCAGATTTCACCTTATTCAGGAAACTGTAGTTGGGGTCCCATGGGAAGCACCTCTGATGGGTAAATGAAGTTCAGAAACTGTCAGGTCTTTAAGGACAGTATTCTTCAGGCAAAAAAATGGTCTCTCCTATCCCTACAGAGATAAGGCTAGGGTACTCAATGCATTCTTTGCTCTAATCTTCACCAACAGGCTTGTATGCTTAGTGACTTGGCTTGATGAGAAGAACTACCAGTAGTGAACATGGATCAGGTCAAGGACTACTTGTGAGAAATTAGTCCATACAAGTCCAGAGGACCAGATAGACTCTATCCAAAGGATAGATATTGAGAAAGTGGACCATACAGTATCTCTCTATAATATTTTGTAAGGACGATCTACATCCAAAAGTAAGCAGGATGATTGATGATGCATATGTGATGTTACTTTACCAATAGTCAGAAAGCAGCATTTATAGGTTTCTTTCTGCCACAAACTTATTGTAATCATTTCTTTATTATATATTCCTGCCTGTAATACCCAATGTTATGAAGTACTACATTTTAGTTTAATATTTTTCATATGCTTATAGAATAAATAAACTAATAGTCTAAAAACTGCTTATGAATCTGCAGGGGTACAGCAGTATTTTAATAGTAGCATCATCTAATACTAATAATCTAATAATTTTTACAGATGTTGCTGACTTCAGACAAGATGCCTAAAGTGAGGTAATTACAAGAGTAGAGATCATTTGATATGAAAAAAAAATCAAATAAGGAGACTACATCTTTTCCATTATTGGCAAGGAAATGCACTGGTTAACTTACAGTTATTTTGTGTGAGGAAACAGAAGTCCATTCAAATTTCAGGAATTTGCAGTGGAAGGGTAAACGAGGGAAATCAGTACAAATTTCTGAGGATCATTCTGAATAGAAATTAAAGCCTTTTCTTTCCTGGAAATTGCCAGGAAAAAAGTACCACATACATATATTGTCAGTCTCCATGATATCCAGTTGACAAATTTAAAATCAATTTAAAAGCAGTTTTTAGTTCTGGAAAGTGAGCTTTTGCAACCAAACTTTTGTGGATTTTCTTTGTAGGTTTTTTTTGTTTCTTTTTATATCTATGGTCCTGCATGGATTAGACAGGTTGTAGATTCTTTTGCCTTTCTTAGTGGCTCATCTGCATAGCTTATAAACAAGCTAAAAGCTTTTTATACGTAGAAAATTCTTCTGCCTAAGGAATATAATGTATAAAATCAGTTACAAAACAGGCCCTTTCCTTACGTGCAGATGCATTAACAAATTTTTATTGGTTAATATTAAGTCAACAGGCTTCTATATTTTAGCCACTCGTATTTTCCTAAAACCTTGCATGCAGTTTTGTTATCATTTAGTAATATGGTTGTCAAAACTATACAGAAAAATTGGAAATGATAATATAAAAAATGTAATCATGTCATCTGTTTTTGAGCATCTACTAGTCTCTGCTCTTACAAAAGATGGTATCAAGTGCTTCCATGAGATTGGCAATGGTTTTTCTTTTCTCACCACCATCCTAAGCGCAAATGAGCCTGTGGGTCTCATTCACATATGTGCAGGATAACTTTGTGTTGAGTGTGTACAAAGTCTGGCCTCCCTCCTTATGATGTGGAGCAGTGCAGAGCACATGTGTGCAGTAAACCCAATTCTTGAGATTGGTGGCAGAGTTCTTTCTGTATCTGAAATAGTTTTACTTTTTTTATCCAGATGTAAATACCACACAGTTTAATGCAGTATTTAATTTTCTACTTTCAGGTTATTGCTTACCTACACGTTTCTTACTCTGTTTTAGAATGATCCTCTGGCTAGAGCCATCTTTTTCACTTTCTATCATGTTTTCTGCTATGGATTTAAAGACAGGGTAAATACATTGTCATAGTGTCTCTATACTCTTCTCCTTTGTGTAAACAGCTGTTCTAAATAACTTAGTAACAATTATAGACTCATGCTGATGAGATTACTGCTGATTTTTTCAATAAAATGTCATAAAGCAGCAGTTAGGGATGTGGACAATGGATACTAAAATATTTAGCCTGAGACATACATGAGTGACAGATAATTTGCGAAGTGTGTAGCTAAAGGGCAAATGGAGTTTGTATTCATTCTCAAATTTGCTCAAATCCAGTATTTTTTGTCAGATGTGCTGTATATTTAGATAGCATTTGTTTCAGTACAACTTTGACTTTTGTAGATACATGATTAATAGATGAGGGGTTTATTAGCATATGTTTTCCCTTGTTTACTTTTTTAAACTTATCTCAGTTGCCTTTGGAGTTTGTATTAAGTTTCTTACATATTTCCTCAATTAAATGGCATGCATGTATGAAATAATTGAGTTATTTTAGGTCTTGTGGGTTGTAATTTGTTTTCTTTAGGAAGACTTTAGGGACACTGAAATTAACACTACAGAAGTATTTGGGCTGGCAAAATTGGATGATGCAGAATTAACCCAAATCTGTCAAATTCTAGGAGCTGAGAGACGGGTAGTCTTGGAAGTACCATTAGACATCTGCCCAACTCAGTTGGGTACCTGAATGACTTTGTATATGCAGTCCTTCAAGCTTTATCTTTTCAGATGTTGTTTCAGTTTAAGCACTGGTTTTGAAACATTGTTTGAAAGCTCTAGCATATCTGTTAACCAGGTAAAAAATTGTAGAAAGTTCAAGTTTGAGAATAACCTTATTTATAATGCTTCCTTTAAATGCTAGATAAAGCACAAATTAATAAAATAATATGTAGCAATACACTATAAAAATATCAGAATAACACCTATAAATAATTATAAAATTAATCCAACATTTTAAAGTATCAATCAGCACTTTAACATGAAGAAGATGTATATCTTAAATAATTTACAACTACCTCATTAAAATTTGAAAACTTCATAGTTAGCAACAAATAAAGAGCAGTACATTAAATATTACTGGTGTTTCCTTGAGTCCATTCTAATATTTTGCAATAACTGCACATTTTTTGTCTTTAATCACCTCATTAAGACATAGTGATCTTCTTGCACTGTCATACCAGATAGCCTATTAATGGGCTGGAATAAACCAAAAAGCTATCGGGGCATATATTAGGGTTGATTGAGCACGGCATTGCTTCACTTTTAGTCTAGTGTAACTCCATTGAAAGGGATTGAAAGACACAGATTGATGGGTATCAGTAATGCAGTGGTGAAACGGATCTCTTTATATTTCAGTTATTGAAAAGAGAAGCAGCACCTGCACTAAGCAAAGTGTTTCAGTGCAGTGAATGATACTCAGAGAATTTTCCGTGAGATCAGCAGTGTACCTGAGACAATTTGAGAAATAAATAAGTTTAACCCAACTTCTCCAGCATTTGGTCTGCATTTCAGTCTTACCATTGAATTACCTATCATATGCTGAATGAAGGTTTAGCCTTTATAGATGTATGGGTAACCATTTTTAAAAAGTAATCTGACACATCACAGAAGACAGGTATGGAAGTACTTCTGGGAGATGTACATGAAAAGATGGCAGTTGTTTAAGACCCAAGAATATGTTCTAAAGAAATGTCATGAATGAAGACCAATGGGTCAAAAAATACAAAAAAGGAGATTAAGGAAGAAAAAGAGAAAGGTGGTATAAAATTTTAAGTGTCAAAAGGCAGGACTTTTTCATCATGGTGAGGACAGGATGTACATTCACTGGTTTAACATGAATATGTTTACAGATTTCTTAATCTTCTGAATTACAAAGGACACTGTCTTTTTATATTCTTTACAAAACAAAACAAATTCAACAAGAGGGCAGTATTGAAGGAAACTTTTTGTTTCCAGAGAACTGGATCAGAATTAGTGGCCCTAAACACAGGCAGAAGAGTAGATTTGGATGTGAAGCCTGTACCCCAGGGAAATGAGAGAAGAGCAGGGCTGAGCACCACCTGCTGTTAATACCAGTGTGCTGTCAAAATCTCTATCTATCTATGAGATAGATGTATTTATCTATCTAATCACTGTCATAAAAAATTCAAATGATACCACACATGAGTAGCCAGGACCCAATATTAAATCCTGTCCTGGAACAAAGGACAAACTCATGTGTCAAACCTAAGTGTGTGATCCATCAAATGTGGACTACTAACTTGTTTTCTGACAGTTAAATTGTTTACATGTTCACACATCTGCAACTGAAGCACCTCAAACTACTCATCGTCTAGGTATGTGGTAGGGGCACCATCTCTATGCCCCTGCCACATACCTAAATCTGTTTCAGAGTTCATAAACCAGGTATTCCACTCCAGAGCAGCAGAAATCCTTGGACCAAGCCTAGTAGTAACAGAACAGGTTTCAGCATATCAATCACAGTAATTGTTCTGTCCACCATTTATATCATAACATTTAATTAATAACCATGTTTCTAAACATGCTTAAATCTGTGGTAGTGGAAACTCTAACCTTTTAGAGGATTGGCCACTTCTTGGCTACTGGAGTAGAGATAAAGATTGTTGTGGCAGAGACTTGTCTTCTATCCCTTCTCTTGAAGTAAGGACACAGTGCAACTAGAGATCGCAGGTTTGTGGGGCTGGAAGCAGTGTAATCAGCTTTGGCATTGTGAAAGACCTAGATTTAGTATTTTACATAAAGACTGCTAAATGTAAAAAGCTAAGCTGTACAGTAATGCTGACCTCCATTCACCTGTGTTCTCACGTGAGTGTCCTCATCTAGAGACTAAATCATAGTGCTTATTTCCTTATCTCTGTAGACTTTGGTATACCCTTGTGAATATTCAGTCACAAGGGTATACCAAAGGAAACAAAGAATGGCATAACCTTTCTGCTTGGTTATTAAGGAACTGTGGGATATGGGTAACATAAAATTTAACTTAATTCAGGTGGACGGAGACCTAATCATAGTATCCTACATCTTTGATGAGTGTTCCAAGATACTTATTGTGTAAATTTTCCATATTCAGCTGCAAAGCAGCCTAAGGTGGTTGTCCACACCTAGAGGGATATTTTTTTCGGAACCTTAAAATAACAGAGGGCAACAAGCCAAATCTCTTTTAATGATTTGCCTGCAGGTCTGTTGTCGAAACCTAGGCTCTGAAGAGCACCCTCTCCCCCTATTGCTGGACCTGCCTATGTCATGCAGTGCAGCACTGTGTAAAGATATTCCACCTGCTTCAGTGCAGCACCTAATGCAGTTATTCTAGCTCATATTCTGGAAAGTACTTACCTTCAGTAGCTCAGCTCAGTGCTTAGGCCAGTTATCGTTGCACTTTGCAGAACTACTCAGTTGGGGTGAACTGATAAGCTGACACAGCTTGTTTTGGTTTTAAGGATGGAAACCTTTTATTCAGTGGTAGGTCCTGCATCTGAATGACAGTGCATTACACAATGACTTCATGCTTTTAGTGTTTAGATCAGGTGGATTTCTGCATTGCATCCTAGTTGTGATGCCTGTTTTGATGCCCTAAGCTCTACTTTACATGTTGGGATCCCACATCTAGTGGGATCAGGACTTGCCGTAAAAATGGAGAAGTGAGACAAAATAAATGGGAAAGAGGTGAAACGTTGCTCAGACATCATAGTGCAGGACTATGCAAAAGTCAAGTGTAGAATCCAGATAGCCTAAATCAAATCCAGGGTCTTAATCAGTACATTGCAGTCTGCCTGTAGACACAGAGAGAGTAAATATGTGTAAACACTGAAGATGATTTTTTGCTCAACATTTAAGTAAAAGGAATCACTTTCAGCCCTCAGCTATCCCCAAAAGACCTGAGGAAGGGATCTGACCCTACCTCAAATTAAGCTATAAAGTTACAGAGCCATTGTGGGTCTCTGATAAGTTCTTAACTGACGCATATTTCTTGGCTAATGGGATTTTATTAAATGTGATATGTAGCTGTAAGATCACATTTATCTGGGTAATGTTTCTTTATATTGGTAGTAGAAATAAGTAGACAGACCAATGCATCAAGAATTACAGAGGGAAATAATTGCCCAGTGTGATAAAAAGTAACCAACAATAGCTTATTAATGCCAAAGTAAAAGTCTAGCACACTAGTGATAGCCGTGTAAATCAGTAGAATCATTTGCTAAAAGGTTTTGTTATTAAGAATCTCCTATGTAATAATAATGTCATTTCATCCAACACTTTCTCACTACTCAGGGTGTTTCAGTGATAGTTCTTTACTGATATGCTCAAGACACAGTTAAGATAGTTAAAATGCAGTTTCTGAAGCAAACCCAGCTGTACAAAGCACCCATTTTTTATTTTTACCACAAATAATAGTGTATTTTTAGTGGTTGATGAAGTGTTGTGATCTGCTTTCAGAGTATTATCTTAGAAATGAAATGCTACAATGCTCAATATGAATTTCCAATCATTTTCTGTATATGAGTGATAAGACTTAGTTTAGTTTGGTTTATTTCCTATTAGGCGATCTGGTGTATAATTTTTCACTCGTGCTAGAAACAAAACCCCTTTAAATATGATTTTCTTTTCATTGATATAAATGAATTTCCATGAACTCTGAAAACATTGTTCTTTTCTTTTTTCCATGAAAAAGTCAAAATAATTCATGCATAACACAGAGTGTTATTAGGGATTTTGGTTTGTATTGATCATATTTAAAATAAGTGCTTGTGCATTCAACACAGATGATAAAAAATTGCAATCTTCCATCTTGTGGAGTGGTTTGCTGTTCTAAATGTGAGTAAATGCTCCAGGCTTCATGTGCTGCATGTGTTTCTGGAAGAACACAGTTTTATGAAGGGTATGGCTTTTTTTTTTTTTTTTCTTCTGTATTGAGATTAAGAGTGTGTATGAGAAAGTGAAATGGAAGCTGGAAAGCCCAAAGCTGAAGAGCTTGTTTTGACAGGTCTACTTTTCTACATATTTTGTTTGCAAGTTTGGAGTAATTTAAATTAAAAATATAAAGAAAGCTAATGGTAATAAAAAGAAAAATGTTATTATGCTGAAAAATTTACTGGGTCATCTAATAGTAAGAGATTTGATATTCCCTTAGTGTACCCATGAAGTGATTTGATTGCTAAATAGTTAAAAAAAAATTATTACGTAGTTTTCCCAAGCTAAATATCAGTTTTGATAGAAGACTGTAAAAAGTATATGCACATAGTATATTCATGTGATTGCAGGCCATTTAGTTTCTTCTAAGGGTGTCAGTAATTGATTTAGGTAATTAGGTAATCTCTCTGGTTTTTGGTTTTTTTGGTTTTTTTGGTTTGGTTTTTTTTTTGTGGAAGTAGTGCCTTGTTTTTTATTAAATTATCAAGGGTGCACAGCAGTAATATAAGCCACTAGGTTCACCTCTAGCATCAGAGGACAACTGCAGTTGTCATGTAGCTCCATTAGGGGTACATTGTCCAAATTATGTCTTCCAACAAGTATTAAAGCTTATGCAAGAAGATAGGGAATTAATTATACCAGTTACTCTTTTTAAGGATGATTTATGATTATCTTTTGTTATCAAAACTCATCTATAATAATAATTGGTTAAAATAACTTTCATAGATCTTAAAGATTAATTAGGAGATATATTAAAACAAATTCAAAGACTAAATCTGCCAGAAAAATGTTAAATATATCTTGAATGATGAAGATTAGCCATTGTTTTGCTTTCATTATTTCAACAAACTGTTGAGACAGGTCTTTGCTCTCAGAAAGAATTAAACACTAGCCTCCTATAAATTCCTCCTAGGCCTTGGCAATGGGTATTTAATTGGGTGCTTGAATTTGAGAGCTGAATTTAGTATTCACTTTAAACATAGCTCAATTTTTTTTAATACTACACTTTTATTAATTAAATCTTATTTTAACAATTTTCATTTTGCAGCTTTAGTGGAGTTTAAAACATCCCCATTCTGCCATTGAGGGCTTGGCAGAGCTGATGAAGCTCTAGAATCTTAGTCACAAAACACAGGTATTCTCTTATAAAGAAACAAAGTGAGAAGAAACCAGTGTTGCATGATGTAACTACTTATCATCTTCATCTTATCTTTCACCATATGTTACTGTTATTTGACATTACTTTAAATTTCCCTACATTTTGTATGTCTTTACATATTGTAAAGTACACTACATTTTTTATTTGGGACTTATGTACTACATTTGATTATGCTTCACCGTGAGCTTTGTCCTGTCCTTTCAGCCAATATTAAACTACAATTTAAGTCATGTCATAATGAGCTTACAGTGTCACTATAGTCTCAAACAAATAAAAGGCTTAATATAGTTCCTAAAATAAATGGAAAGATTGCCATTAACTTTCACCATTCATCAGACTGTCCTTAATTATTCATCATGAAGTTTGTTAATCACAGAAGCAGGATAGGTTTTAACTGATTTGACATTGTGTACCTGTATGACTTGTATCATGCCTAGATACTTGGTGAATCTCTGTGTTTTAATTTTCTGTAGTTTGCATACATGGTCACAGCAATGCAGAGGACCTTTTTTTCTTTTTTCCTATTTTTTCCCTTTCAGTCTACAAGCAATGAAAAGCAAGTGTGTAAGTTTGGCTTTGAAAAAAAGATAGGTAATGTGTATTTCTTGTATTGTTATATGACACTGATAGAAAAATACTATATATTTTATGCGAAATAGAGAAGAGATTCAGAGATGTCAGGTGTTAGAGTAAGGCTATTTTCACAGTTATCATCAGCAACTATTCAGCAGTAATGCAAAAATTAATTACGCTGTTGCTTTCTTAATCTGTTTCTTTTTTAAGTGAATTTGCTAATGCAACTGCATTGTCTGTTTGACATTGATATTCCACGTGCAGAAGGAATAGAAGCGTGTATTAATGGAGACCGTAGTATTGTGATTTTCCAACAGCAGAATAGGAATGGATTTGAAGGAGAGGAAATATTTCCTGACTCCTAGTGCTTTAGCTGCAGGCTGATAAATAGTGTGGTTTGGAATCAATTTCAGCATTGATCTGAAAGATAATCCTCTTCAGAACAAGCACGTCCTGAGGTTTTTACTGTCAGGTGTGAAAATGAATGGCAGGTTCTAAATAAATAAAAAAGAAAGAAATAGAAAACAGAATAAGGCCTACAGGGAGAGGGGTTATTTGTCTGTCACACACAAGCTAATACACTGTAGACGTTTACTTAGAAAAAAAGCGAGCTTTACACAGAAAGGGTATTTATTTTCTTAATTGCTAAAACGATGCTCTGAAATTGAAGAATCAATCATGTTTATTGTTATATGTGGGAAATTAAAAATATACAGTATACGGTAATTTAACTTGCAACGCAAGGAATCCATAGTACACTTCTAATCGATATTCTGTACTTCATGCTAGCTTGGCCATGTAGGGCACTGGGAGGGGAAGAAAAAGCTGTGGATGTAGACTCAGCTGTTCAACTTGGAAGGCTTTTATTCTATAAATGCTCCACAACAAATAAGGATTACAAGAGCTACCTGAGAGAATACATGTTAGTGTTTGGATTTGGAATGTGTTTAATGCAATGTCTAAGAATTTCTGGGAATCAGAAATGAGTAATTTTAGCTTTCCAGCTAAAATACACTAGAGGAAATAAAGAAAATATTTTACTGTCCTGCCAAAAGAGGAAAAGTTCATCCTATTCCATAGACCACAGCTAAATGGAGTTAAGGCACTACGTTCTATTTAAGACCTTACCTTTCTCACATCATCATACTTGGTTGAAGCATAAGGGCATTTTTTAGTGATGTTCAAGTGAATTACACTTCCGACAAACTGAGCAAATTTTTCCCTGTGGCACAGAGTGTGTCCCAACTGTACTCTTCAGATCCTGTTTGAACTTAATGTCACATCATGAACTATTTAGCTGACATGAGAAAGGACATCTGACTGATACCTGTAGTTTTCAATACCCGTATCTAAAGTTTCCCAAGATTTTGAAATATTATGTCTCTGCATGCAAACAGTTTAATTTCATCAAATGTCATTGAAATGTACCCAATCAAGAGAGACAGTTCATTACAGTATGTAAATCTTTGTCATATATTTTGACATCTCCTTTCTTAAAGTCAGAATCATTTAGGCTTGAAAAGACCTTTAGGATCATCAAGTTCAACCTAACGCTGATAAGTCCACCACTCAACCATGTCCCTAAGTGCCACATGTACATATCTCCAGGGATGATGACTCCACCACCTCCCTGGGCAGCTGGTTCCAGTGCTTTACAATACTTTCAGTGAAGAAATTTTTCCTAATATCCAACCTAAACCTCGCCTGGCACAAATTGAGGGCATTTATTCTTATTGTTTCTTGTTACTTGTGAGAAGAGACTGACCCCCACCTCTCTACGACGTCCTTTCAGGTAGTTGTAGAGAGCAAATAAGGTCTCTCTTCAGCCTCCCTTTCTTCAGACTGAATAGCCCCAGTTCCCTCAGCTGTTCCTTGTAAGACTTGTGCTCTAGACACTTCCCCAGTTTTGTTACCTTTCTTTGGACCTAATCCATCACCTTGGTGTCTTTCTTGTATTGAGGTGCCATGTAGACATCTGAGTTTGTCCATCACCAAAATGAATTTGATTTCCTATCTCAGATAGTGCAGCAGCATGCTGCCAGCACATGTAGCTAGTATTGCACTGGTTGTACTGTCATTCACATTTAAGGCTCTCCTGTTTGTCGCGTAAAGGGGTAAAGTAATTTGGCAGAGAATAAACCCACTTGCATTCCAGCTTGTCCCCAGATATCAGAGAGGCTGGGGGCAGCTGAGTTTAGATTCTGAGTGATGGCCAATTTGGCACTATTAGTCCAGTCGCGTTCAGTGTACCTGAACTCTCCCAACTCTGGATTCACTAAGAGCACCCTGCACTCCCCGGCCGGTCGCTCTCCACAGCTTCACGCAGCCAGGAAGGAACTGGCAATGCCCAGGGAGAGGCTCTTGCAACTGACAACGTGAATAGTGCAGTTCATTCAGAGCAACAGAAGTACAGGTTCTTGTGGATTGCCGGTGATAAATTCACTGTTTGCAAAACACGTGCAGATACACAAAATGCGTTAAATTCAAGAGCAGCTTAGTAAAATTTCTAAGTTTCCCAGGGAAAATACTTGGAAAGTCCGGATCTTACCCAAAGGTGTCCCTATGGGGGGGAAGTGAGGTTCAGCCAGTTGACTGATCCCAGGAGTCAGAGATGGTCAGCGATAGTATCTGCCCTGACTTGTCCACAATGATGTCTTCCCTGACATCCCCCCTTACTTAAACTATTTTTATAATAATTTTTACCTTCAAGGTGGAGCTTGAGTGACTCCAGTCATAAATACCTTTATTATGATTGCTGTAAATTTCTCTCGCTTTGCGTTTAAAGATACAGCTGAAGAAAATTCACAGGGCAAGCTCAGTGAGGGGTGGTTGCACTTTGGGGACGGGTAGCCTTTGGGGTGGAGGTGTGTTTTGGTATTATAATGACATTATGATGAGCAAAGTTCACAAAAAAGACAGCACTTTGTCAAAAACGACAGACTATTGGCACAGGGTCACAAACAGGCAGCTTATCAGTCCTGTAGTACCATCAAGTTCCCATCTCTGCTGTGATCTCACAGGGCCTGGCCATGGAACCTTCACTCCATCCCCCGTGCTGCTTGCAGGCAGTGTTTCTTAGAGAACTGCTGTGAAATGGATTCCTGGCATACCAGTTGCACTCTACCTTGAGAGTTTCTCCAATGTTACACTTTTCCTTAATGTGTGAACAATGCTGCACCTTTAAAATTATTTTAATTTCTAACTCACCTCCAGTCATTATTCCACACTGTTTTCCTGCTAATAGTTTCCACACTGGGTTGAGGTTGTTGCTATGGTACTTTATTATCTCAGGTTTTCTGGAGCTTTTCAGGTATTTTTTTCACATATCATTCGAATTTCTAAGGTAACTATTTCCACACGATCCAGCTTTTCTCTAGTCTGATAGAACATCTTACCTGTAGGCAAAAACCTGACCTCTGTGAAATGATTGGGAATTTTGCCACAGGCAAAGTAATGACCATGATTTTGCTACTTTTCCTACCTTTAATGAGGATCCAGTATGGCAGAGAGACAGGACAAAAGTACACAAAGTTTTTCTCATGTGAGTCTCAGTGATGTATTTCAATTTCAGAGGGACCCCAAAGCATGTACTAGTTGAAGAACCTTAAACTGCCATACTGCCTGAAATATGTTCCAATAAAGCTAAGCATGGTAGGTAAAAGCTAGGTAATGATATTAATTGTTTGTAGCATAAAAATATCTTTTAGTTATTATTTAAAAATAGAAAAATGTATTTGAAATTAGAAAACTAAGGGTAAAGTTTGTAAGAAGGCTACTGCCAAGTGAAACCTCTCTTTCTGGAAGTGAAACTGGAATACAGAGAACATTTAAATTGTGCAGAATCTGGAGGATAAACAATCCAAGACAAACTGCCAAGGGATTTTCAAGTAGCAAGAGAACAGTTACGTCTTTGGAACTTGGCCAGGACAGTAATCCTGGGAATTATATTCTTGCAAGTCACTATGAATTCTTCTGTGTTTCATAGTAGTAAGGACCTAATTTTCATAACCTCTAGTGGCATTATGTTTGCTCTTTCAACTTTGGGAATAATAGCTTTTAAAAATATCCAAATAATTTTGCTATTGCTTAATCTTGCAGCCTAGCAGAGATTTAGTTGGTGTAGAAGGTACATCTGCAAATGTAAGGGCATTTCATTTGCCTGTAAACAAGAACAGTTCCTCATCTATACCATACCTTACATATGAATTTGGGTAATAAGCTGCTGTTTAATAGTGATATCTGAAGCAAATAATCATTTTCTATGAGTATATGAGTAAATTTACTTTTTTTTAATTCATACTTTTGGTTTCTGTTGGAAAGCGCTGACTTTCATTGGTGAGTATAGTAGTTTGCAAGTGCCATATTTTACTAATCTCACAGAAGCCTCTGTGCAAACATCAGTAAATCAAAATGTACATTGCCATAAATAGGATAACCTCACTTCATTAGTTACTTTCAAGGTGAAGTATACTGAAAATGAGTTTATTGTTACAAATACTAATTGATGGGAAGCTATTGTGCTTTTGATTTTCAGTTCGATTGACTGTAATAGTGAAAAAGCACCCAAAAGGAAGGTGAAGGTAATTGTAGTTCAAATCATCTAGAAGTAGAGCTGGCAAAAAAAACCAAAACCATTTTGGTAATTGCTTAACTTGTGTCTGGGCTTGGATAGTGATATTGGCTTTTAGATACTGGTGCAAGTTTGGATTAATATTGCTGGTTTTATTGATTTATTTAGTCATGTGAGTCTTTGGTTCCATTAATAGTTATTTATTGACTGAATCAATACAAATTATTTTAGTTCTTCAAAGCATGAATATCCATTCTGGTAGGCTTTCTGCTAACCTTGAACTTTAGGGTTTATATAGCAAAAATAACCTGCGCTTTTTCAGATTTTTAGAAACTTCTCTTTGCTTCTATAAAGGAAATCATTTCATTACTCAGTAATTCCCTTCTACGAAAAGAGCTGTTTCTGAGTGAAATACTCTCAGCCTGCTATTTCAGGTTAAAAAAATCTAATTTGGGGGAGGTGTCACCTAATTAAGGTTTGCATCTGCATTTTGATAATGTTTAGAAGAGGGGAAAAAAAATGAGGTGATATAGTGGAATGACAACCTAAGCATGGAAAATAATAATAAGAAAATTGGAAGTCAGGGAAAAAAAAAAAAGTGCCTCAGAAGCTTGGAAGTACAATGAAAAACACTTGTACTTCAGATATTTTCATGGACATTAATGTTGCATTGTTGATCCATCTGAATCTGCCAGTTGCTTCATGAAGATCTCAGTGAGTGACAGTGAACAATGGAGATGAAATTAAAATCAAATTTAGACATGAATATTTAATAAAGACATAATAACATAAGCCTGAAATAGCGGTCTAAAGGAGAAGAATGTGCAATGAGTGCTGAGAAGTCGCTCACCTAAATAAAAATTACTGGACACCTTTGTGCCTGATTCACAGTGCCTCTGGAAGAAGGATAGTTTACATTAAAGAAGGTACAACAAATTCCTCCATAATTCACAAGTTTTTTCATTGTGCTCATTTGCTTTGCAAGAGGAGGATGGGCAGAATCTCCAATACTCCATCTTTGCCGTAAGACTTTAATAAAAAATAGTGTATTGGAGGCAGAATACCTAAACAGTTCACACGCTTTACACAGTACTTGCACTCTAGCTCATTGTATCTGGAAGATAATAAGAATAATAGTAATGCAATTAAAATTGAACTGTGTATTTTCTGCTGCACAGATATACTGTTATACGGGTGCTTTTAAATAGGAAATTGACAGTGTCTTTCTTTGGAGCTATTAAAATTATAAGGGTTCATCTTCATGTTTGGTCCTTGAACTGAATATTTCTAGGGCAGTTCTTTTGGCTTCAGAATTGAACACATTTGAGATAATCATGTTTTGACTCTCATTCTCTGAAAGTTACTTTGCTATGAGCCTTGGGCAGAACTGGGTTGTACAACAGCCAGAGTTACATGAATCTAATCCCGAGTGGAGCCTCTCTGCAGCAATCATGTAAATGTAAATGAAGAGGCAAAGCTAGTCAGTTGATAAAATTATCTCTTTTGAGTCAACTGTGGAATCACTCCTCTGGTAGATTGCTAGTAGAAAAATGGATGTTTGGCAGAATTGCCTTAGAGAAGCAAAATGGGAAGCACCAACCAGTGATAGCCATTAAAGAACCCATCACTTTTTTAAACAGGGCTTTAAATTCTTAAGAAATTTGTCAAATTCAAACTTTGTCTATATTAATGTTTATTACATTCTAGGATAAATCATGACTTTGGCTAGGCAAGGCAACAAACAATGTCTTTGTGAATTTTTCCTCTGCCATGTAACTCTGCAGTGTCAGCTGTTCTCTGAACAGTGACTTCAAGCCCAGCGAGTCTTTCAGCTTTTCTGGGAGGAACATTTGTATTTCTCTCTTTGTCTGTCAAGCCACCCAGGTGGCAAAGGAAAAGGAAGATATATCTGGAAAAGACTGTATGTTTCATGGCAGGTTGTTAATGGCTATTTTAGCAGTTGTGTAGCATCTTCTGAGTATGATAAAAACTGCAGCTATCAGAGTCTTAATTCTTTAACTTATAGCACGTCTGGATAAAAAAGATGATTTCCAATAATAAAATACTGAGAGAGAGAGAGAGGAAGAAACAAGGGACGTAGCCCATTAAAAAAATGGAGAAACTCTTATTGGCTGTGCTACTTCATTTTCTTAAGTCAGCAGACTCCAGCAGACTTGGAATAAGCTCACAGAGAGCTTACCTATTGTTTGCTGGCTTTGTTCTGGAGGAGGTACGGAAGACTTGCTTGAGAAGTTCAGAAGTAGCTGACCAGTTCCTTTTGCATACTGCTGGATCAGATTTTGTAGCTGCTGCTGTGTCATAACACGGAAGTACTGCTGCTGCCACTTACAGGGACCTCCTGGGGAATTGCAGCACTGGGACCCAGCCCACCTGTCTGTCAAGTTAAACCAATTTAGAGATTACCAGGACAGTAGCATAACATTTGGCAATATTAAAAAGAAAGAATATGATAAACATAAAAGATTTTTAATGTGTGTTCACTATATTTATAAGCTAAATATAAGATATTTATAAGCTTCTAGACAATTTTGGATTTACAGAAGTTAAGTGAAAACTCTGGCTTCACAGTTCTAATTATTGTGAGATTCCCAGCTGTCTTTGGTCTTGATATTATAGCAATACATTCAGTAAAAGAGGAACAAAAAAACAATGTGCACTTGATGTTACTTGGAAATATCATTGATTTTTCCTATATTGTCAGCTAGCCTCCTGGACAGGATTCATATCTTATGAATATGCCAAGACTGATTTTGTACTTCATATGGCTTACATATATGTTTTATTACAACAGAGCAAATCTTGGATATTTCTGAAAAAAAAAAAAAAAAAATCCACATAGCTGTAAAATTGTTCAAATCTTAGGACTGCAGCTGTCAACAGGTACAAGTAAGTTTTCATTTAGGCTAATACACTTAAACACATTTTTGCGAGGCCTACAACAGACTGTACAACTTACAGCATTGCTTCCTCCTGTTCCATAATATCAAATCTAGTGTAAAGAACCATAACTGATGCTGCTCTTATTCTTGCTATTAATAATATTCCCTTTCTTTTAACTGAAAAGAACAGCTTATTCAAAGTAGGGCACAGTAGGTGGAAACAATTCTCTAACATATATGTGAATTTTAAATGAAGTTTAGTGCATTTTTAACAGTCACAGCATGAATGTTCTAGAATAAATTCTTATGATTGGTCTGTGTAACTACCACTGAATATTCACAAAAGAAAGAATTTTATGTTAGTTCATTGAATTGACTTCAAAAATGTGCGTCAAGTCAGTTTGGAGAAATCTTTGTTTCTACGGGATATACTTCACCTCCTGGGAATTCTTGTTTGAGAGCCTGTTGCCCCCAGTCTCCTCTTTAACATGAACCTCCCTGGCTAGAATGTACTTCCCTTTAGTTTCTCCGAATTATACAACTGGATGGATCATCAAAAAGAACCTGATCAGGAAAAAAAAAACATGTAAGACCATGCACCACATAAGATGAGGTTTTTCAGCAAGCTCTGTGTGTCTGTATCTCTTTGCAAATAAGGGAATGAAATGCACTCCTTTACATAATGTTTCAACTTGGTCAACTGAAACAAAATTCTTGATTTGACTGGAGCTGACCCCAAATCAAAAGATTTCATTTGGACCTTTCAAATGAAAAAAACCCCCACATTTTCCCATCAAAATGAGAATTTTCTTGTGGTACAGTTTATGACTGTTGTACTTCCTAACAAACAAATGGCAGCAGCCAGCTCTGCACCTCTGTGCATGTGCAAGTGTGTGTGTGGGCACAAGATTCTTTCTCTCTGAGTGAGTCTGGAATAGATCTATATCAGGCTTAAGGTCCTATAATCCTGTTTGCCCGATAAACTCTTTCGTCAATCTCTCTTATAACCTCTGAAGATTTTGCTCATTGTTTATAATTATTTAAAGAAATTGACTTTGCAACTTTCCTACTTTCCTCACACAGCTTGGGAGATGACGTAAAATAGACGTACAATTACATAGTTTAGCTTGATTGTTAATATTTATGAACTACAACAATTTGTAAGACAGTCATATAAAATACATGACCTGAAGTGGTTCTCCACTTTCCTTTATCACTATAGTTAGAAAACAGAGGACTCTGTTGAACATCTTGTAGTTCTAAAGTGTAATATCTCTTTATTTTTCTTCAACAGCACATATATTTTTAGAAATTGTTTTCTCTACACTTACACAATTCTTTGTATAAGATGAAGGTTCTGATCTCAGTTTTTGGACTGAAAAAAAGGAGTAAATTCCTCATAAAATGTTTGAGTAGAATTTTCTCATTTCTTTTGGTTGCACAAACCCAGAAGATCAAGTGCATTTGTACACTCACACATGGGGTTATTCCGCTGGGTAACTTGTACATCCTCTTCTTAGTTTTTTCTGTCATTAGTTTCAACCAATCTGTACACCTACTAAATGAACAGAGATACACCTGCCTCAATCCTCTCTTCAACTACCTGAAAGGAGGTTGTAGTGAGGTGGGTGCCGGCCTATTCTCTCAGGAAAAAAATGACAGGACTAGAGGAAATGGCCTGAAGTTGTGCCAGGGGAGGTTTAGACTGGATATTAGGAAGAATTTCTTTACTGAAAGAGTAGTCAGGCACTGGAATAGACTGCCCAGGGAGGTGGTGGAGTCACCATCCCTGGAGGTATAAAAAAAACATGTAGATGAGGCACTTCAGGATGTGTTCTTGTGGGATGGTGAGGTGCTTTTGTTTGTTTGGAGTTTTTTTGAGGGCTTTTTGGTTTTTTTTTCTTTTTGGGGGTTGATGGTTGGATGAAGTGATCTGTCTTTTCCAACCATAACAATTCTGTGCTTCTGTGAATATTGTGATTTCCTACTTGTTTGCCTGTAAGTTTTTATATGAATCTATTTATTGTTTTATCATCTTTTCCTTTCTTACCTGTAATAGATTCTCTTTATTTCTGTAGCTGCACCAATAAGACCATACTCATCTGGTTAGATTTGCAGGTCAGACTTCTAGCTGACCTTAAATGTCTGAAGGCTTACAAGAGAGTCTTGATAGTAAGAATTGTACCTTGACTCAATGTAGATGTTTGTAGCATTTGTCTGCTGCAATTATAGAATCCAGTTTCTGTTCACCCACTGTAAGTATCTCAGCCAGTTAGTGTTTACAAGAGTTGAACAGGAAAAGGTAAGAAGTCATTTTTAGCAGAGGTGCCAAGTGTATTTCCCTTCACCAGCTCTTTTAGTTGTGATTTGAATGTCAAAGCCTTCCTTTGTTTACAAAGATGTTTGTCAGAAATGTAGTCTAAAAAACCTACTGGGTATTTTCAGCAAGGTAGGGGATCCCTTTTGTCAGTCTTGATGAATGAACTGCAGCAACTTCATTTCTGTGGTTGCATGAAATGAAAAAGGAGGAAGATAGCTTAATTCCTCAAACTTGACACCTATAATTTTAATTACTATAAATAGTACCAAAGAATGCCATATTCATTTTTAAAGTGCTGTCTTTTGGTCACAGGCATTTAATGGTTTCAGCATTTATGACATTACTTGGTGAATTCTCTAAAAATTCAGCATAAAAGGTAAGCTGTGATTCATGTTTATTTTGCTATGTATCTGAGGCCTTGCAAGGATGGAGGTTTAACTGAACACAAAAAGTTGGGAGAATAACTCTTAGGTAAATACTTCTTGCTGACAGCAAATTCTGACTAGTACTTGTGAACACGAATATGATTAATTCTTTGACTCACATAAAGTTATGCCTTACTGCTTAAAATGGAAAGAATTGTGACAGACTGTCTTCTAATCCATCCATAGTGACCAAAGACTGTTTCATGACACAGCTGTGATACAGCATGAGTTGTTATGATAGAAATTGCTATTTTCAAGGCTCTGCTAACATTACTTTTACATTTTCTTGAGTTTTCATGTTTTGTTTTTCCATTTCTTGTTTTTTTTTTTTTTAAACTTGCAAAATATTGTCATATCATTACCAGAAATTTTAGGAAGTTTACCGAAGTGTAATGCCCTTGCTTTACCTCAACGCTATGCTTATTTACAATGAGAGAAGTCCATCTTTTTCTGTTTAGTGGACCTTACTAACTAATCGTGTGGCAGATTTTTGTGAGCTTCCTCCTTTCACCCAATACTTACGTATTCCCACTTTTCTCTGAGTACAGCTCAGGAGAACTCTATAGCATGCCAGTTTCTTATACCCAGGGCTCCATCCTTTAAAACTGTACATCTGCATTGGATCTCTTGGTCAAAATGGAGAGCTCACGAGACCATAACTGCCCTTCTCTAGCTAGGCAAGTCTACTCTGAACATAATAGAAAATGGAAAAGCAGCATGTATTAGTATTATAGCCAGTATTCTACTCTGATTCTGAGAACAAAGACACAAAGTTTTTCTTCTGATATTGCATGTGTTGAGTAATATCATAACGCTGAAGATAAAAAAGTTCTGTTCTCCCCAGGAGGAAAGAAATCATGCCTCAGGATCTTCTCAAGTGGAAAATATAAACTTAAGGGAAAATAGCTACAGAATAGATTAGAAAAGGAAAAATGGAGTCGGTTGTACTTTTGCTAAATCTAATACTTCGGGGTTTTGAATCATAAAGGTCTAGTGATGTATATCTTAGTCACCTTTTTCTTTTATTTTTCATTTGTTTCACCATAATATTTTAGGGGGAAAACAGTCCTATTACCTTCTTCTACATTCAGATTCCTGGTTGTATTTTTAGTATACTACCCAGTTCTTTAAAAATAAAAAAAGAAAAGAAAAGAAAAATCAAACAAACAGCATTTGCTCTGCAGTAATTTTTTAATTTTTTTTTTTTTCTGGAGTGTTATGCTCTCCTACACACACAAGTGTCTTCAGTGGTTACCTAGGAAAGCCAGAACAGGAACATTTGAAAACTGAAATGATCAAGATGAAAAGAAGCAATAAAAGCAAACAAGAAAAGAGAATATTATTGTAAAAAATTAAGAACTCTTTTTTTCCATCACACGCTTGCCTGAAAGTACTCATATGAAGACAAACAGCTGTGTATTTGAAAGATAATGATATAAGCATGAAAAAAGAGATAACAAACAGTTGATTAGAGATTTTTCAAGGAAAAGTGTCAGTGTAGTATAGAATTACTCTTTAGTTGAGGAAAATGTTGGAAATTCATCTCCTTTCCCAATATTTGGGCTCATGTTACTGAATTTGAGGCATTGTATCATTTTTAGTTGTCATGATTTAGATTGTTTAGAAACAGGTAAACAAAAAAGGTAAAATTACATTCTCCACTGGAACCAATTCTGTGAATGCTTCTGAGCTTTGAAGACACTGAGAGTCATGTTCTCATGGGTCAGGATTCTTCTCCAAGTGTAATACTTTTAGAAAACAGAAAATATCCTCTTTTATATTGTGTTTCTCTGCACTTTGGACATGTCATTTTGTAAGCCTACATACTTAAAAGTTTAGCAAACCTCTAAGAGGGGAACAGGGAATTAGAAAGAAGAGTGTTGAGCAGCCCCCAAGACAGGTGTAGTCACTTTGTTTTCTCACTATTGACCCATGCTGAGGCTGAATTAACAGCTTAAGTAAAATTTGACATGAATTCACAACACCCTCCACTTCACCTTCCTTGTTCACTGTCCCACCAGCATTTGGCATGTTATGTGTCAAACTTCCTACAGTTCAGTAGATTTGAAAGACTCCGGGTCATACATTCATTAATTGTGGTTTTCTCTCTGGAACCCATAGTGTAATTAGAAATCTACTTAATGTGATGGTAACTATTAAAGTCAAGCCATTTGATCACTTCAGTCTTGTTATAAAATTGTTACAATTCTAAACTATGCATGCAGAACACTCAAAATTCCTATTAAATTAATTTAATTAAAGTTTAATTTATGCTTTCAACAGTTTCTACTGCCTGAAAGTGTGGTTTACATTTTAAGTATCTTAAAAGTTACAGTGTTTCATTTTCATGCTAGAAAGAAAGAATAAAAAATTATGTTACATAGAACCTGATAGCATTTTTTACATAATTCAGGAAATAGAAAATTAAAGTAGCCAAAGCAATTTTTAAATGCTTACATTTCCAGCAATACTGAATAGCAGACTGCTGGTTGGGAGTTGGGAGTTTTTTGGGACCTTTTTTAGCTGTGATGCTGACATGTCTTGTAGTTTATGTAACTCCTCTGTGTTTCTGCATCAGTAAAATGATCAAACTTACAGTTAATTAGAATTAGGCAAAATCCTTTGGCATCATTTGTTATCTTAATATATAATTGTGTTGAAAAGTCCATTGGAGATCTATTCAATATTTTTGGAAGTCTGGCCCTTTTGATTATATACTTCAATGATGTATGTCTTTGAACATCAGATGTGATTTTTGAATTCAAAGAGCTTTTAAAAATCTGATCTGTGTGTTATACGTAGAAGTAATATGAGTTGCTAGATGTAGAAGTAAGTCATGGCAGAAAAAAAGCTGCATTTTCTGAGAAGCAGTGTGTAAGCATGCAATTCATTACTATATCATAGTGAATACATGCTAATCTCCCTCATCCCTGTCTCAGTTTAGCGTCAGGACGGCCCCTTAGACCTATAACCCTCATCACTCCCCAAAGGGCAAGAGAAAGGGAATAAGGGAGAGAGACGTAGCTATTAGAAAAGGAAACTAAAACAGCTTTAATGAAGATGAAATTAATAATAATAAAAATGGAATATATACAAATATATACAAAACCAGTGTCAAACCCAAAGCCCCCAATGGCAATTACATCACCGTCACCACTGATGCTGTGGAGCAGGCACTGGGAGAGTCCCAGACTGGGGCCTGCAGCAGATGGGAGCTGTGTTCAGGAGCTGGATTCTGGTACCGGGTTCAGGAACATGCAGATTGGGATTGAAGGCAGAATGGACAGAGGCCTCCTCAGATGCTCCAAGGAGGAAACTGAAAGAGGACCCGAACCAAGCCAAGCAAAGCTGGCAGAGCGGTCCAAGAGAACAAAGAGAGGGAGAGAGACCCACATGATCCCTCAGCTTTATACCCAATATGACATCTATGGGCTGGAATCCCTCGTTGTTCAGTTTAGGGTCTCCTGTCCGCTCCTCCCCACAGGTGTGGCCTTTCACTTTCTGCACCCCCCAATGTAGTACACAAGATCCAGCAGTGGCCTTGGTCTGCATACCAATCCTTGGTAGTAACTCTA
>WTSP01008547.1:38501-59858 GCA_025331215.1 Actenoides lindsayi
ACCAATCCTTGGTAGTAACTCTAAACATGGGGTGTTATCACTGCTAGAAGCAGACACTGTCTGTGAGAACAGGCTGCCAACTTCAGACAGTGCAGTTAGTTAGAAGAACTGAGCTGAAAAGTAAAATCACTGAAAAGATTTAGTTCTGTTCTCACTCAAAGCAGGACAATCCCATAATAGGAAGCCCTTTCATATAAAACCTTTTCCTTACAAGATGTGAGGAGTATGTAAATTTATTTTGTGAATAAAACTTCTCACAGTACTGCAAAGTTATGCTTTAGGGCCATAAGTATTTAAGTGGCAAACTGCTTCATGTTGAAAACTCAGTGCAGAATGTGCATGAAACAAAAGACTGTAAAAAATATACTTTCCAGGATAGTAGTAGATACGGAAATAAAGAATAAGTTTTTTTGACTTTTTTTTTCTTCTGATGCTAAGTGTCCTGGGAAGTTGTACATTATGTTATTTCAATTACTTTTCAACACCACTGAAAAATTTTTTATTGTATTTTACAGTATTTAATTTCCCTGATTCCCTGTTAGCAATGTGTTTGTCTTTGAAAGACGTGCCATGGTATTTTTTCTTATGATTCTTGAAACTGAGGGAGTTTAATTGTTTTGCATTAACGGGTCTTTAATTTTTCCATAGCGTATTTGCCCAGTAAAAAGAATGGTGGCCACACAGACACTAGAATTAATATAAAATTGAAACAAGTATTTTTACTTTATTTTTGTTTGCTCTTTGACTTTATCATAACATCCCTTTGTAAACGTTGAATTAAGGAGCTTTTATAAGAGAACTGGACTTTCAAGAGAACAGACTAAGAAGCATCTGTTTTTCATGCGACAGCACTAACCTTTGAAAAAACTAATAGTATCATTTTCTGTCTGCTACTGATTGCCCTATAGAAGGCTTAAAATAACTGAATTGAAGAAAATTAATTTTTGCCATAAAAGGCCACCTTTCTTGCTATTTTTGATATTCAAAAATCTTGTAACGTTTTCAAAAGGAAGTAGCATTCACTGTTGTTTCCAGTATTTAAATTATATCATTTTAATATTCTGTAAGAATTTGAGTAACAGAAGATGCCTAAAAAGAGATACTTTGCATCATAATGACAGACATCTCAATAGAAATATATTGGTTTTACCATATGGACTTCCTCATTGCAAATTAATTTAAGCAGACTTTCTAGAAGGTGTATAGGATAGTAACTACCTGACATGAAATGCTATGTGGTAATGTTCCTTTATGCTATTTAAAGGCTGTCTTCATTCTTTAAAGAGAAAATTGATGTATTCTGAAGTTTCCATTCTGATTAACAAAGTGCGGTTCTTACATCTCAGAAGAAATTCTGTCATTACAAAATGAGCGATAAAAGACAATGAAGAACACAGGGAGTCAGATGAAGATATAAAGGAGATAACAGACTGCATATTAATTTCACTATATCGATTGCATAGTTTAGAAAGAACAAAATAAAACCAAGGAAAACAACAAGGAAGCAAACAAAACTTATACAGGCTTTTCCAAAGAAGACACATGTGGGACCTAAGAAGCTAAATTAAAATAGTGTAGCAGAGAGTTGAGCATATAAAATGTAAAAAGATAATTATTCATTTTCTAAACTCAAGCAGTAGCCTGAAGCTAAGAAATGAGAGTTTAGGTGAGTTATTAACAGTAAGCACTTAATATCTGAGTAGTAGAATAGCCTACTGAAAGGAATTGTTCTGCAACATAAATGTAGGTGCTTAATAACAAGATAGGAAAAGACAGTATTTGACATGCATTCTTTATACAGGACCTGATCCAGTGCAGTCATTATCTTCTCAGATGCTGGCTTAAATGTGCAGTGTGTCAAAGCACATAAAAGTACTTCTTTTTGCTATCATTAAATAATGTGTATATAAGGCTGTTATGATTTTGTTTATTTAATCTTTGTTAATTAAGATAAAAATAGAGTTCCAGGCAAATATTGCTCAACAGGTCAACCTAGGCCTGAGCCCCATGAAACTAAAATGCTTTCAAATTAAATGCCAGCTTAAATACTTACCTAGTTTGGATCTCAAATTTGCCTCCTTTGAAATTTTATCTCTAGCTATCACTGCTAACTATTAACTCTGGGTTTCTGTAATATGTCAGATATGCATGTCACAAATATACAGCATCCAGCGTATCTTTAGGTATTTTATTATTAACAGGGATTCCTTTTCTGATTTCAAACAAGTATTCCTCGTAATACTAGTCAGAAACTATAACTTGCATGGTAAGACATTTATATATGGATATATAAGAATTAGTCATGATGAAATTTGAATCAAAATCACCCTAATATATTAATTGCCGATTTGCTGTTACTAACCATTTTCATTTTGCTCTGTGCCTAATATAATCTAGGGGGAGTTCACCAGAATGAATAGGTAGTTACAGTATTTAATGACTTTATTACCACACTCACTCACCACCCAACCTCCTGCAAAGCAAAGGATGGTGCCATTTTATAGTATAATGACCTACGATTAAACAGAAAAGCCAACATAGACATCAGATAAGGGTCATCTGCTCAGGATCATTCAGAAACAGCCTCCTATTTATATGGTCTTCAGTTGCTCTTCTGCCATGGTTGTGTCCTGTGCTTACAGTACAAGGAATAACCAAGCCCAAATTAATTCTTATTTTAATGTCTGAAGTATGCTAACTATGTAAAATGGTTTTTGGATCAAAATTACCAGTGGAAAAGCTCATGCACTAGTAATTTTCCCAGAAAACTTTATAATAGAGCAGGCAATGCATTGATGAGTGTAGCTACCTAAAAGTTGTCTGGGGCCCGAGCCAAGGGATGTTACTTACCATATGTCAGCTGAGGTTATTGATTGCAATGGAGACCTTAAACCACTTCCAAAGACACTACAGTTAACCTGGCGAACTTAACAATGAAATGCGTTTGCATTATAAGGCATAAATTAAGAGATAGTATAAAAAGGTTTTTATATAGTCTTTCAGTTCAGAGTTATTGTGTGGTTGATAGCTGTGACTGCCTTCTTGAAGATGACTTCCAGGAATGAATGGAAATGAGGTCAGGGGAAAGCAGTTGTGCCAGTGTTAGTTGATTGTTCAAGTTCAGATGCAACCACAGGTGACAGTATGAAACCTGCTCTGACATGACTTAATTGTGGTCTTCTATTTACTGGTTTTGTGTGTTTATTTTTCTTCTGTGAGATAACATGTGCATGGAAACTGTCTTGAGATTCACAAGAAAGACAAAATGTTTTAGTTTTACCGCAGTTGTGTCACCTCATCGTATTTTGTCTAAGTAGTCTTCATGAACTGCTTGTACAAGTAGGTGTCTACCCACTGGAATGTACAATATCCACCTTTTTCTTGACTTTTTTCTCAGAAAGTAATGTCTTAATGCCTTCTGATCTGCACATCTTGCAGGTTTCACTAAACTTTAGGAATTACATGTTTTGGTATTTCTAGTCCTCTTTTGGAATTAGTTTGAAAATAGATGAAGTCAAAAGTTACTAGAGGGAAGAATGGCCAAGAAATTGTATTAGTTTGTTTCTCTAAGAAATCAAACTAAAGACGCATTTTTAGATGTCCTTGATTTACTCCCTTTGTATTCTGAGTGCCTTATTTGCCTTCACAGTCTGGATTTCCTAGTTAATATGACTTATGCAAGGGTACCTGTAGTAGCAGTGCCCAAAACTGGGCATTTTTCATCATGATTTATGAAATTTACAAGAAAAAAACCCTGGATTTTATTTGTCAAGGTTTATAGTCAGGGCAGTCCACTAGTCCTAGAACAGACAGTCTCTGTTAACTACTCTCCCCTCCCAAATGGTATGGGAAAGGGAATAAGGGAGAGAGGTTTATTGATTAGAAAAAATAGAACCACTGTCCTCCTTGGATGCTGGCCATTGAAGAAGAGAGCTTAACCCTCCTGATCCCTCAGCTTTATATCCAATATGACATCTATGGGCCGGAATCTCTCGTTGGTCAGTTTGGGGTCACCTGTCCTGTCACACCCTGCAGGTGTGGCTTTTTACTTTCTGCACCCCCCAATGTGGTACGCAAGATCCAGCAGTGGCCTTGGTCTGCACACCAATCCGTGGCACTAACTCTAAACATGGGGTGTTAACACTGCTAGAAGCAGACGCTGTCTGTGAGAATAAGCTGCTACCTTCAGAAAGTGCAGTTAATTAGAAGAACTGAGTTGAGAAGTAAAATCACCGAACTGAATTAGTTCTGTCGTCACTCAAATCAGGACATTACTGTAAGCGATCCTTCAATATGTTAAATCTGCAACTCCAGACCAGTTTTGTAACATTGTATAAAATACCTGAATCAACTAATCATAGAACAGTGATAAAACACATTTGCATCATCTTCACTGGTAAAAAGTCTACACGTAGTATGTTAAAACTTTGTGCAAATTGCTGAAGTTCAGAAAAAGTTAAAGAAGTTAAATAGATTTCTCCGTATAAAATAATCACCACCTGCATTCTGTTGTCAGTGATGTAGGCTTCTTTCTTTTATTTTTACTTTTCAACAACTTCTGGATGCAACTGGAAAACAAGAATTTCATGTGCAAGAAAGAAACACTTTCTTCTAGCAAGCTAAGGGAAAAAGATTAATGTAAAAGAATATCACCCCTGTAAAGGTGAACAATCTGGTTACCCAAAGCTCCAGAGTAGAGATGATCAATGTGACAAATAGAGGAAAGTGAAAACTGTTCTCCAGAAGATTTATGAATAGAAATGCTACTCAATCAGACAGGAAAGTAGCAAACTGTAATGATTTGAAGGGTTTACAGTTTCCTTTCCTAATTTTAGAGGATTGTTTACATAATTGATATCTGCTTTCACTTAAATAATGGAGTTCATAGATCTTGACACATGCAGAGAGGGATAATGCTTAGGAATGGTTTCCCTCTAGAGAAAGGGGCAATAAATAGAGGGATTTTGAGTGACAAAGCATTACTGAACCAACATATTAATCTTAGAAATAATTGTTGAAGCTGGCAAGGAAGTTTGTGCTTTGTGAGGTCCAGACTGTTCTGCAGCCATTAGTAACTGTAAAGTGGTACAGAAGGTACAGAGTAAAGAAAAAAAGAGAAGTGAAGAAGAATATATGTCAGTTGTACAGGAAGGAAAAAAACTCCAAACATGTTCAGAGTTCCGTGATCACTGAGCTATATTAACTTATATTAACATGATTGGCAGGTTTGAAGGGAAGGAGATTGGAGGACAGAGCTATTGGCTTTGTTAAAGCTGATGAATTAGTTCAATTACTGCATCTGGAATTCAAATAGAAAGACATTTTACTTCTTCTAGGATGGTAAGTGGGAGAGTGAAGTAACTGAACCAAGAGTCATTTTAAATACTGAATGACCACGTGTGAAAAAGACACCAAGTAATGTATGGGGTTCCTTATATAGTCCTTCATACTTCTCCGTTAATACTCTCAATGCAGAAAGTCAAATTCTGCTTCCCTGCTGCACAAGGGTTCCATGCTGCTGGGCAACAATCTTATTTGGTATAAAGTCAAGAAAATGAATTGGTTTTAGTAGAATTTGTATTCTTGTGTTTAATTGTGTGGAGTGTTTGTACTGACCTCAATGTTCCTCTTTATGATGGAACCCAGATACAGCTTTATGCAGAAGACAAGAGTTGTCAATGCCACTGATAGCTAGCTTTTAAGTTTCCTGTTGTAGAAGGCATTTTTGTTTCTTGAAAATCATTGTGGTTTTGTTTTGTTTTTTAAATTATTATTTTGTATTCTGAGTGATAACAAGAAGATTAATTTTGTCGCTAATGGAACAGAATTGGATATTATTAGCTGGAATCATGCACATAGCATGCATTCATTATACCTATGATAAGTTTTTCCAAATGACTCCCTGAAGAATTCCAGTATGGGAATATTATTTCAGAGTAACTTTAATTCATTCAACCTGGCAACCGCTCACATCTTTCTGAAAAGTGGATTATTTTGTGCCCTAGTAAGTCATCTTTCGAACAACGTGCTTCCTATAGTGAGTTTGTGTCCTTAGGATTTCCTGGCAGTCCCCCAGATACCTTGCTTTGCACCATGACTGGCATGTCTGTGTATCTATGCGTATTGAGGACAGCTTGACCAGATGTCACTTCATGCAAATGCTGGCAGTCATGCAAGCATTCATTTTTCAGTACTAGTAAGTTCATATTCCTCTTATAACAACACGGCCTTTAGTGAAATCCTTTTTGGGTCACTGCACAGCTTGAGAAGTAGACTATCCTTTCGGAAAACAGCTGGTAAAATAGGAGGTAGATTTTTGCTTTAAGAAGGGTAACTAGAATGTAAATGTCCAGAGTAAGGGGTAGTTAGTACACCAGGAAGAAAAGCTGTTCCTCAAACTGGAATAAACCATAAGTCAGAGTGAAGGGATATGCTTATAAAGAAGGCTGATTTATTTATTCATGTGCTAAGGAATTATCCTGGTGACATTTTTCTGTGTATCTTCCAGGTGACATAGGTAAACATCCAAAAGCCCCAAACAACCTGCTTGAACTTTGAAGTTAGCTCTGCTTTGAGGTGGGAGTGACCTCTCCAGAGGTCACATACAAACTAAATTATTCTGTGAGTTGATGATTCTGTATTGTTAGGCTCAGTTACCAAGTAGTTAGAAGAGGATGATTTTTGTTCATGGAACTGATAGAAAGGCAAATGGGAACATCATAAAGGCTGAGTGGCCAGGGCTGGGGGAAATGGATTTCTGCTCATGGACAGGCTAACAGTGATCAATTGGAATAATAGTATTTCTGAAGAGGAAGTCTGTTCATGATACATTCTGCTGTCTTTAGTTTCAGGGAGAAAAAAAAAATCTCTAACCCTCTGAAGTAAATTAAGAACTGCATATTTTCAAATAAATGAGTGGAAGTCTATACGATTTTTGTGCTCTATAATTCATGGGACTGTCTTATGATACTAAAATTCATGTGCCTATATTATGATACTAAACCAATTAGCATTTCTGTATCAGCTATTCAAAGGAAGTTTCTTTTCAGAGCTACTGACTTGCCCTGTGACCCATTGTGAGTTGTGGTTACACCCTGAGGGCGTTTGATCTCGGGTTTTTATACTGGTAATATTGAAGGTTAGAGTTACCAGAACAAACAGAGTATTCATTATTTCTTTGTGAAACTTATACATGGAGAAAATGACACACATATGTGAGAATGTCACTTTGTCCCTTGTTTCAACACAAACAACTTATGAAAAGTCAGTAGCAGAATTAATGGCACTACTTGGCTTGTAGAAAGGACTTGATTATTCAGCATATACTTTTTTTGTTCCAGTTTTTTAGGCTTTTTTCCTGACTGTTGAAATTTACTTTTTTTTTTTGTAACCTAGCCAGGAACAACTCTTAGAAGTGTCACTTGTCCGAAATGCACAAATGTAATGGATAACAATGCAGTTTCCAGGAAGGGGAAAAATACTCTGCCAAGTCAATGCTTTAGTAGTTATTAGTACTTGACAATTACATTAACTGTTTCAATTAGACAGAAATGTTACTAGTGTCCATAGCAATACATTTCATTTCAGATATTGATGTGCTGTTGCATTACACTTAAAGTCTAACTGATTGACTGCAGAGAATCAGTGAGCAACCTGATGCTTACTGATTATGCTGTAAAAGAATTCCAAAGTAACAGTTTAGCAGGTGTCTAGATATTTGAATTATTGTATTAAGCACAATTTTAGTTCTTGCTTTAAAAAACAATGCTATCGCTCAAAGAATTTCTTTTTATATGTTAAGTCCCTTCAAACTGTTTGGAAGATTCAACTGTTCACCATAGTGTACAAGACACCTGAGAAAATAAAACTGTTATATAAATTATAATTCCACATAAACTAAATTTCAGGAATGTAGGAATGAAACTTTAGATTCATTATGAGTTATTTAACTGATCTGTGAACTATGGTGTGATTTTGTTATTAAAGAGCATATAAGTAGATGCAGCTAAGAACATGTATATGTCCTTAATGACAGCATTTCATGTGTAATGTTTGATTATATATCCTTAATGTCACAGAGACATCTCATCTATAGGTTCAGGAAGGGCTCTGCTGGTCTAATAACCCACTGGGATGTATATGCTAGGACTAGGACTGACCATATACTCCAGGTGATTAAGTCAAAGGCAGAGCCACGGAAGTCAGACCAGTAATGCTGGAAACTGCTGGTGGCTCTCTTTTTCTCAGAAATCTGCTTCTCCTTCTTTAAAAAAGAAGTAACTTTACTATCCAGATTTTTCATTCTGTGAAAAAAGTGCAGACAGATAATGTGATTTTGTTTAGATCCAGTTAGGGTCCTCCCTGTGCTAAGGATATGAAATATCAGTGGGAGTGCTCCTGGCTTGCAGAAGTGGGAGCTGTGGACCTTGTCAGGTACTTCAGAGGGATGTTCATTCTCCCTTGTTTTAGGACTCACATGGCAGTCCTCAACTTCTGCATGTGTGTTTTCCACTATTGGCCTAACATGTGAGACATTTCTTTTAAGCATGAGTGATTTTAGAAGTTGCTCTGTTGGCTTGACTTAATTACTGGATCAGCTTAAGTTGCATACTGTGAGAAATGTATCTTGAATTTTTCTTAACAAAAGAAAATGAAATTCCTTTCAAGAGAAAGAACTTCATGATAGGAGGTAACAATAGGGCAGTCATAAGAGAAAGATCATCACCCTGAATCCAGAGATATATTAGAAAGAGTAAATGATAATGTGGAAAACCACTTAAAATTTATAGATTATAACACCTGCTTAGAACCATTAGTGGCTATCAGGTTTGACCTGTTGAGCAGAGGTCAAAGAATGCTGGTTACTAGTTTCTGTTTTATGCCCAAACATTCAGCCTGGACTGTAGCATGTCTTCAAAAAAGATGCCTGGTCACAATTTAAGAGCTTCAAACCATGAAGTATCCCTTGTGTACCTGGGTAAATTATTTCAGTGGTTCATTGTCCTTAGCAGAACAAAAAACCAACATAAAAATAAATAAATAAATAAATAAGTCTTAATTCTAACCTTCATTTATTGGTAGTTAAGTCGATTTTAATCTTTAAAAAAAATTAAAATATTGCAGTTTTGTTGTCTAATTATAATGGAGGTTATTTCTAATCTTTAGTCATTCACATACCTCATTCTCTTCATCTTTTTTCAGTATCCGTTTTAAAGCAATGACAGAAGAAATAATTACAGCATCCCAGCATTGATCTTTCTTATTTTATATACTGCAGTTATAAAGTGGAAATAGAGGGAGTTATATTTGCCTGCTTATATGTTCAAGACAGAAATATTAATTCTACACATCAACAGGCTGACTTGAAGCTGAATAGTTACTCAGAGTTACAGTTAACTGAATGATATTTTGCCTTCAGTTTCTTATGCAATACTATATGGTCCCCTAAGAAAGAATACTCTGGGGTATGATGATCATCAGTTAACCAGTTATATGTATCGTATAAAAATGTAATATTCCTTTGACTATTTTGTATTGTTAAAATAAATGTATGTAGGATAAATACATTTTCATAATGGTGTGTTAGAAACTGGATCATGGAGTACCAACTGACAGTGCTTAGCATTAGATTCTCCTGTTCTTATTTTCAGATTTTTATAGCAATATTATTCATTTTAAATCTCTGTTCTGTTAAAGATTAACCATTCTCCCTAATGAATCAAAAATGTTAAGGCTCTCATACTATTATCTTTTTTACCTTTTTACCATTTCTGAGTCTCAGTAGAAAACTTGTTTCATTCCTTTTTCTGTCATAAATCTTCTTCAAGGTCTAGCAAAAGATATCTTTAAGTCCTGATATATATTGTGCGTACACTTAGTAGTCATCATACATCAGGCTACAAAGTAATGGGTCTAATTTTCCTTTTACTCTGGTGCAAATCTCTTAAACTTCATAGCTTCACATTTCTGCCCTGTTCTGAATTTTAATTCCAAAGTTTTGTAAAATAGAAATCTAACAATTTAATGTGTAAACAACATAATGCAATTATGCCAGGAAAAGTTTCTTCTTTATTTAGTGTTACTGCACTCTATTCATTTCTAGATACTCAGTTTTAATTTGGCGAGATACTAGTGGGGAATGCAGTGTCTTAGATGTATGTGTCATTCAAAACAATTAAAAACTGATTTTCTACCAGCATCAACCTTAACTTTTATCAGAATTTGATCAATTTCCTTCAGGCTTCATCTGAAGACTGATCAGACCACACCATACAAAGCTGATGAATTTATCCTCCAGAATACTAAACTCTTGATCTTCTTCATCAAAACTCATGTTTACCACATTGGTACCTGGAATAGAGATGTAAAATTGAGAGGATGAATCCCATTATTAATAAAAATAGTAGTATGAAAAATCTTACAAAACATGTTTATCCGCTTGTTTTTTCAGTTCCTCTTATCATAAGAGTTAACACCGTCGATCAGGCTTAAGTGGCTTTAATCTACCAGCCCTAATAGTATCCTTTTTCCTCTAACATTGGGAAGGGTAAATTATCCATAACAATAATGAATACCGGAGGAAAAGCTTGGGTATGAAGGGCAATCTAGCCTTTTTATTTTTTTCTTCTTGAAATCAATTACAGGTTATAGGGGGAAAATGGTAGTATATTAATGTGATAGCATCTGAAATTTTATTGGGTATCTTCTGATTATGTTGTCTCATGATATTCTTAGGGTTTTGTTATATAAACTGACATTCAAAAATTTACACCTCAGAAGCATCAATGTATAGGTTGTATGAGTGGAATCAGTGTGGTTTTTATTTGCACCTGATTTGTCCAACTCCATGATAATTTTCCTTTTTATACACTATATACAAAGAAACTATATAAATACAAACTGCAGTGTAGGCCAAAGATGCACTTTTAAGTAATTGGATGTTGGATTGAAATATCTCTGGGTTTCTTCTTTAGTGATGCTTCTGCTTAGAATTGAGCCAATCTGTCTTCATATTTCCTCTTCTCTGCCATTATAATTGATCTGGCAGTTTGCCACACTTGGACCCAGACCGTAATCACTTGGCATAGAGGATATTCTGCCTCCCTAATTTGACTGACAGAATAAATCCTGTTTTTAAACTGCTGTCATGTGGTTTTTATCAGTAAATAACACACATTTTACTATGGCATCTGTACATTGAGATAGACAGCTATGTCTTTTTAATGTGCCTACCCAGCAGCAGAGGAGGAGTCATGAAAAGCAATCATGTTTTCATCAGCTCTACTGTAAGAGCACAAACCATGAAAGTGATTCTTAGGAAAAAAAAACAACAAAAAAACCAAAACTAAAGCTTGAAGACATCTGTTAAGTTTTTTTTTCTTAGAAGATGTGTGCTATACTGACTAACAAGCTGAAGTAAATGAGCTTTACACATCCAGGCTATTTCCCTATATAAAACATTGCAAAATTATTTTTTTTTTTTAATAGTTCATACTATAATGCAGATACAATCACTTAAAAACATTACTAGTTTTGGAAATTGTATCTGTGCATTTATAAATAATTTATCTGTTAGTAGTGGAAAAGCTAATATTGTGCTCTGTTCAAGTTACACCCAGTTGTAGTTTGCCTGGGAGAGTCCAAACTATATTGATGTCATGTGTACTGTTTTCAATTATGTGCAAAGAAATAATAGTTTGGTAATTAATAACCTGCTTTCAGTAAACAACGAAGTCCCCACTGCCAACAACATTATGCTAAGTGGAATCACTGTATGCACAAAGATCTTCTAGAAGCTTAAACTGAACCTCGTGAATACTGTTTGGGAATTAGTACTGAAAAAAATTAAATGATGGCAAAACAGTTGTTACATGATTGCATGGGAAGCCACTTTATGAGCATCAATTTTGTTTAAAACAAACTGAAATAAGTCATTGCAGCAGTAGAAGTATGTTCCAGTAAACAATGCATCACCAAAATGCATACATTTTTTACTGAATGTGAAAGGTTTGGGTTTGCCAAGAGTATAATATGAAATAAACACAATCCTTCAGCATATTTAAAGAAAGTCCTCTGAATCTATTGGAGGCAGGGGGGCTGTTGGATTTACTGAATTTTTGTTAAATTGTTATCTTAAAGCTAGTTTTTCATCTGAGCTGTATTTTTCAACATAATGCCACATTAAAATTTAGCCTTAAATATGCAGCATATTTATTAATGAAGGCTGGGCCCAATATTAACAATGATTTCTTTATATTACAAGCTTGCAGACTGATCACTCTTTGAAAGTTCTGTCTTCTATGCACTCATGCCTGTGAGCCTTTTTGTACAGTGGTTCTGTTGGATGTGTTTGCCATGGGGCATGACCCTTCTCAGAAGTATTTAGACACCCAGGCAGATTTTCATAGGAATTTTAAACATCTGAGGAGATAATATGCTGCTTCTCCATTGAGTAAAGAATTTCTATAAAAAGATGAATTGTGGGAAATGGGAGGAAGAGGGAAGTGAAACACATTCACGGTGATTTTATTGCTAGGAAATGGGATGGTCCATTTTGTACCTGTTGCATTTTTTCTAGGAAATGCAACTTCTTTATTCTCTGTGCAGTTTCTGGTTGGTTGTTTTTTAAATGAGAAAAACACACGATTGCTGTATCTGAACTTAGAAGTTATGAATGTTTGGACATTGTAGGCTATTTTGTGAATGATAAATGAGAAGTTCATATAATTATTGAATAAGTAGAGGGAAGAGCAGGTCATAGATATTTTCAAGACTTTGACATAGAGAAGTAGTTCCCCAGTCTAAGGATGGATGTGGATGATGAAAAGCTGCTAGCAGAGGGATTTTCTCAGTTTCTCACAATATTCGGTGAGAGCCCTGCCTTTCTCACGCAAGTTATGAAAAACAGTAGGATGGTTTTTTAAGCTGGACCAACACCTGGTGTTTTGCTAAGTTCTGTTTATGGTATGTTGAAGAAATATTTTGAAATGGGTGTTGTAGGACTTTAGCCAATCACCCTAGGAGATGGGTGATCACTGACCAATTGCCTTATGGGGCTAGGATATATAAAATGGGGTTATAAATTAGTAAAAGCCCACTCTCTCTTGCTGAATTTGTGCGTTGCTGAATCTCTCCGCTCCCGGTATGAACAGCAACAGATGGATATGATTTGAATTACTTTAGAGTATAGATCTTCAGTCTTACAGTCACTAAGACATACTGTTTGGTAAACAAGTATGTGTAATGCTAACTGAAAGGCTACTAGCTTTTTTGTTTTACCTGTATTTGGGTTTTGTCCCATTAAATTGTGGTTGTACTCTGAGACAAGTCTAAGTTATGCATTAAGATCAATGGATTACATAATTTCTTCTTGCAGAGCATCCCATTGTTCAGATACAGGTGTGCAGCACCTCAGCAGTCAAGTACACTTGATGTGTATCTTGGTCTCTGAAAATCCTACTGAAGTGATCAGCGAGCAAAAGAGAATAAAACCAGAATCTCTAGTACAAGGCAGGATTCTTTACATTTGGGATGTAACTAATGGGGTTATTCTCTCAGCATTACCAAACTATTGGACAATTACCAGCTTCCCTTTCCAGAGGGAAACAGTCAACCAGGATATACCCACACTAACTAGACTTCTCCACTAATTATGAAATTATAGTTTAATCTGAGAGTAATCTGTTCACTCCAGGTCTGGAATGAACACGAGAAGGTAATCAATTACATTCTCTTACCTAAAACCAGAATCAGTTACACCTAATCATCAAAACAACCTGTAGACATAAATTTGTCAGGCTCCTGCAGCTTTGATCCAGCAATCCAAACAGAGATATGCTGTTTCCTACATTTTGTATAATTTGAATATACAGGAATCTGGCTAAATTCAAACACCTTGTTTGAGATACCATCAACTTATAACATTACACTTTTAGAATTTTTTTCTAAGGAACTCGAAGAATAATTAAGTTCCTGAAAGTGCCAGATCTCCAAAATAATACTTAGTGGTGAATTTGTAAAATAGTACCTTATCTTTTTGGAGTTGTAGGTCATCATACAGGACAGATACAAAAATGGTATGTGTGGTTAGGCAAATGTTATAGCTGTACATTCATATTATTGCAAAGAATTGTGTTGCTTCCATAGCAGTAAAGAGTACTGCTGAAAGTCCTGAAGTCCTCTGGGTAAATTTTGTATTGACCACCTCTGCTATCCTTTTGTATGGTAGTTTTAAATTACTAGAAGAAATACAGCAGGAGAAACACCAGTAAAAAAAAAAAACAACCTCTTAATGTGCTTATTTCTTATGTATTGATCACGAGTTACACTACTTAATTGGAATACTGGCAGTAGGCATCTATACAGTGCTTTTTGTAGTATTGTCCATGGTTGGCAACCATGGATAAAAACCTTTTCTTTCTCAAAAGAAAAGATACTAAATAATTATTCTTTCAATTAGCAATCATAATGATAAAAAAATTAGCTTTACTCAGAAATAATTTCTCTTTCTTTAGAAATGAAAATATTTGAGTCTATTTTTTGGCTTTATGTTATATTTTTTAAAGGAAAAACAGTGAGTAAGACAAGTGGATTTGTTAATCATGCAAGGTTTGACATAATTTTTCAAATCCTTAATATTTAATCTGAAAAACTGTATTACCCTGAGAAAATAGCATTTCAAAAGTTGCAAGGTTACTTTTCAGGCATTCCTCTCAGATGATAACTGAGCATCATGATGTCAGATTTTTCTTGAGTGCCTTCTGTGTGGATGATTGTATTTACTATACAATGGGAAAAAATGATGATGTTACACACTACTGTAGGTCTTTCTTTGCCCTGAAGGAAAACATAATTTATAGCAAAATTTACGAAAAGATTTCATATGCTTTTTAGCTAGAGCTATTCCTTTTGTATCACATCAAATGTGTTTTCCATTGTGAATTATTATAGCAGATCATATTTCCACTTTCTTTTTTTTTGGATTTGTGGCATAACCTGTAAAGGAAAGCATGCTACAAAAGGCATCTATGTATAATTTTTATAATAAAAGCCAGCAATTTACAGGAGAAAGGGTTTACCTCTTTTAAGGTGATTTGCACAAAGAATCAAAATTCTTTAATCATAATAAGAGTTCACTGTAACACCTGAATAAAAGAAGCTAGCAGAGACTAGCTTGTGTGTTTTAATTTCTTATACCAAGATACAATTAAAATTCAAAAGTAATTGACAGTGAAGATGGAAATGTCCTTTGATACTGATAATAGAGCTATTTTAGATATGAAACCTAAAGCATATTGACGTTATGCTATTAAAATGCTTCTCTTGTATACAGCAGCATTGAATGAGTAGCATATTCTTATTAGGAGAATATCAGTACCAAATGATGTTCCTAAATATCCTTCCTGTTGTCAGTTAGAAGCACGTCAATACATCTGATCAATACCTTTGACCAGAAAATGTTACTTAGCCTGTGAAAGTTTGAAAACTGATGTTGACAATACAATATTCGGCCATGTTTAAAGTGAGGCTAAGAAGACTGTGGACTACAGCATGCTGCAAATTACTTTTCCATCTCCTTCAAACCAGAAGAAAATGTCTTTTATCAGGAAACTAACTTAATACTGAAAAACAAGTACATTATTTACATTCTAATTCTTAAAAGAGATAGTAGTATCTAGAAAGTGTATATAATTTTACTTTAAAGTAAGTTATTTTTCTGTAAAATCTGCTAGGTATAAATGATGTTTCTTCTGTGCTGACTAGAAGTGATAAGTTTGTGGTTGTAGAGGAACTGTACACTGCTGAAAATACATGGAAATATGTATTGAACGAATCTCTATTTTAAATAACTTCCCCCTAGATTTTCCCTATCATCTAATAGGTTTTGAAGTTGCAGCTCTCAGAAGTGCACATAAAGAAGTGGCTATATCAATTGTTCTAACTGCCTGTTAACTGGTTTACAGGTTGATTACATATGGCGGGGGGGTGTGTGTGTGTGTGGAAATCTCATGGGTGATATATGAAAGCATGAAATATGTGAGTTCTCACATAAGTAAAACCACTTCTTAACAGAGGGTGCCATGTGCACTCCACAATAGAGATTAGGCATTTTTCCTGTTTTTACTCAAACTTGCCTGTACATTCAAAGCTACTGAGCTGGTACTTTATTAGTTTAAGGTAGTTCATCTATAAAGCCATTTGAAAGAAAGCAGATGGTGGGACTTCTGTTGTAAAAGTTGGATCAATATCCCTGGCTATTTGTGCCATTTGGACAGAATAAAAGGTGGTTGGAGTGACAGGTCACGTTGAATGTATATTCTGTGCCATTAGAAAAAACAAACCTTCAGTTTTCAAAAGGCTAGCGAGTTTATCTTAAAAACCCCTGTAGCAAGTGAAATAAAAATAGAGTGGAAGAACAGTTGATGGTGGAGCTGGGAGGACAAATTCTAGTGAGGTCAGTAGATTGCCCCACACAACCATGGCTACAGCAGAGGTCATGCAAAGCCAATGTGCCACTGAGGGCGTGTGGACAGGGCTGGATGTCCCACAGCTCTCACGTAGCTCAGTCTGGTCTTTTTGTATTGTCTTCCCTTACACTGACTTTTTGGCTGGTAACCTGGAGTTCCAGGTTTCCTCTCACTGGCATGTGCAGCTTATAGAGCTTTATGTACATTAGGTATCTGTGATGTCTTTGGTATGTTTTGTTTGAAACTGTTGGTCTGCATCTCTCTGCTGAGCATTCTGCTGCTTCTGGAAATCGTATCACATAGCCAAGGGCACAGTAATGGGAGCAAAGACTTTTTAGGACGTGAAGATAGATGGTATTTCTAAGATGCACATTTCCTTCTTTTCTGACAGATTTGGAGCTACCTGTACTTATTTAGGAATAGTACATCCTGACCAGGCTACCACAGTGCTACAGTGTAAATCCACTGATAATAAAAGTGTCTCTAGGACTTAAGACATGGCCAATATGTCACTTTCCAAACATATTAAGAATATTGCTGGATCTGTTTGCTGTGAAGTACTGACTTGATCCATCAGTGAGTTTGATAAACAATTTTCTCTTGGAATAGTGCATCTGTTTGAGATGGTAGAAATAGAGTAACTTTGTTTGTATGGAAAAATGCAGAATGTCTCTGAGGGAGAAGGTCAGGATATCACATTTGTTTTGAGGAAAAAAAAAAATCCAGAGACAGAGCAATCTCCCATCAGAGATCTGGGTAAGATATACCTTCCTTTATTTTTATCTAAAGCAGGTTGTGCATATTTATGCTTCATTGGTTTTTTTTTTGTTTGGTTTTTTTTTTTGTTGTTGGTTTGTTGGTTGATTGGGGTTGATTTAAATGTAATTTTTTTTTTTTTTTTTTTGCTATGATATAGGACTCTATTAGAGCAAAAAATGCTTAGGTGTTTTATCACAGTTCCTAAAGAAAGGAACTGCAGGTCCCAAATCCATCAGGATGTATGAAGTAAGGAAGCTTGTACACAAGCTACTCTAGCCTATGAAACTGGAGACTGTGAATCCTGTGGGATTCAGGACTTAAAGCCAGAATTGCAAACATCAGAAGACTGACAATATCGTACACTGGAGATCCAGCATGTAGTTGGCTGTGAATGGCAAAAAGTGCCAGCTATGATCTATGCTTTTATGTCCTTGCATGCCTAGTAGCTCACTATTGACAGATATATTAAAAACAGAAACTACTTGTCAGCTTCAGCATTGTACAGTGTCAGGAATCCTAACATCTTGTCTGATTGTAAGGCTCATTTCATTGTGGTTCAAAGAACAAATGAACTCCAGTTTTCCTATAATCTTTAAAGTAACAGTCAAATACAGACAACAATATATAGTCATTCACTAGGTTTTAGTCTAATCCAAATAAGAAAGTGATAATGTAGCTGACTGTGCAGATCATGGTTTGTGATGAAGTTCAGTGTCTGATGGAGTCAGTAAGGCACATGCAGTTTTAATGTCAAGAGTCTAGCTATATTATGAAGGATAGCTTCAGATGCGCACTGTTTGATCTTGTCCATTTTCTTATAACTTTATGATAACATTTCTCATCTTGATGTAAAACTTGGTTCTTTCATTTATAACATCTGCATTAGTTTTATGCACTGTATGGATGCTTTTGTTTTTAGCAGGTGAACTAGGAAAATCATGCATTATTAATGTACTTTGGACAGTTGAAACTGATTTTAGTAATTCTAGTGTTAAAAGTGCTAAACTCAACACTTCCAGAACAGGTAAGTGCTTTCATGTCACCACGTCACGCTTTTGTGTAGACAACATCCAACCTTTCAGTGTGCGTAGAAGGCTGAATCAGGGATTTTATGTAGAGTGTATCAGTAATGGATGTTTTTATATTCTCTTTATTGCTACGTCAACAACATCTGAAAATGTAATTTTCTTTACATGTATCTCTTGGAGGGGAGTTTTCTTTCCACTCTTTTTGTTTGGTTTGATTACTGACTAGTTTCTCTGAGTACTAGTAATGGAGTATGAGATTTTCCTTTTTGGTTCTCATTTGAATGTATTTACAAACACAGAGCACTATATGTGTTTCTGTTACACATGAATATGAATCTTTTTTATGAATATTCAAATAAAAAACTTCTCAGATGGATACGTTATCAGCAAGCTTCTATCACCACAACTCTTCTTTTTTTCCCAAAGGAAACATAGACAGTGTGATTGCTCATCACCTAAGCATTGTCTGCTCCAAAGTAAAACTCAGGAGATGATGAATCATAAAAAAACAGAGCTGAAAGAGACTTCAACATGTCATCTAGCTCCCGAAAGTGAAAAACCTGCTCTGTCTCTCTTTAGTTAACTTTACAAATGCATTTCTTCATTGATGTTTCTTTAATCTCTTGATTGAGGTTCCACAGTCACCTGAGGTTATCTATTCCAGCAGTGCTCCTCTACCCTCACCTTATCTGTTAGCTTTCCCTAATGTCTAACCTGCATCCTTCTTATTGCAATTACACTCCTTTACACCTTGTTTTATACCCCATGGATATGGAAGACAGATTAGTTCTATCTCATTGCAACAGCCTTTCACAAACTGCCACACTGCTGGGCTCTCTGGTGAACAGAGGCTCAAGGGCAGTGCTCGCTTGTTTTCACTTTCTGCTGTGAAGCGGATCTTTCCTGAGAGGCAAAGGAAGGGATTCCTCAGGGGCAGGATCTTACAGTCTACTTTGCTGGTACAGAGATATAATCTGTCTTTTGCTGAAAAAAGGAACAACCTGCTATTGCTTAATTTTTCCAATTTTCCTCATGAAGAGCTCAAAGTCTCTGTTAGTTTTCCTACTGTCACTCTCACCCCACCACCCACATATAGCTAAGAATGATGGTTTTAAATTAAATTGCCGACTGAGTTACTGGGATGCCCAGATTCAGTTCTCTTCTTATATGGCTTTGGATAAACCATGTTGCCCTAAACTCAGGAGGAGATGTGTATTCCTAAGGTTTGTTTAAGGAAATATTTGACTGCTTAATTTAGAAAGAATAATTCATGGAAACCCTCAGCATCATGTGGTTTTTTGCTGTTAAACTTCCATAGGTATAATCATTTTTGCTTCTGCACAGGCTAGATGGGCTGCTCCTTTGGGAGCTCTGGGAAGTGCTTTTGTAACTTTTTCTTCCAGACTTTTTGGAATTCATGAACTGGTAGAGATGGCCCCTCTCTATGTCCCCTGAAAACCCCAATCTAATAAACATGCTCTGGGTACCTCTTGTCAGAGAGCAACAAGGACAGATTGTTCCCCAAGGCAAGAGATGATGGGTGCTGAGCATGATAACATGGCTGGCAGAAGCTGTGGCCTCATGAGAGGGTAGTGCCGTGGTACCCAGAGAGGAAGGGTAGAGCAGGTCCAGAAACAGTAACCAGGGCTCAACCAGCAGACCAGATCACCAGAGAAGTCCATAGCGATGAGGAAAGTCCAAGGTCAAGCCAGGAATTTGAATTGGTAGGTCAGAGTCAGGGCCCAGATCTAGGGGGCGCATGGCCACAGGAGAGACTTAGCTCTATTTTTGAATAATATGTATTAAAAAATATTTATTTGATTAAAATAAAGGATTAAAAATTCAAAAATTTTCCTTTGCCTCTGCAGATATTAGAGATAACTCAAGTCCCAGGCACACGAATTGTGTATAGTTGTCCCATTAACTACATTATTCTCATTGTAGCTTGTAGGAATTCTTATTCTCTTAGTGGCACACAAGTATACAAAAAAGAACATAGATAAATACAGATTCAATATTGTGGTTATGTATTTTCCATTCACAATGAATTCATATTTTGCACACTCTACTTATATGTAATTTATACCTGTCCTAAACAGCTGTGTATTCAGAAGAACAGTAATATAGAGAAATAAAAGAGTTTGATATGAGAAAAGAGTATTGAAGCTTGCATAAACTTCGATGTAAAGCTTCCTTTATGAGTAGAAGCTTTGACGGTTGATTCAAGTCAAGTGAACAGTGTGCCCTAGATAAAATTTTCCTTAACACCACCTGTGCAACTAAGCAAAGCTAGTAGTGACCCTGGCTCTGTTATGTGGGCAGGATTTGCTGCAGAACGCATTGTTACTGTGCACAGACATTGATTTATTTCTACTGTCGTGCTTACAGGCTAGAGCGGATTGTTTTTTCACCTTCAGAAAACTTCCCAGAGTACCTCTCCCCATTTCTCAGTGATCCACCACAGTGTACGTAGTGATGCATTGCACTGTCTGGCCCTGACACTCATGTCCGTTTCAGAAGTGAGCTATGATTTAGTAAGGAAGGTAGGTGCTCAACTTTCTTACAACAGGTTGTGTCTGCTTTCATAGGAATTACAGTGAAATGGAATAGCCTCATTGAAAGGAACAACTGCTGAACACATACTTGAAATCGAATCAGTATTGAAGAGTTTTATTGATTTATTAACAACGTGTAATTAAATGGCAGCCAGTGAACTGTACTTGCAGGATCAATGTCAGCAATACGAAAGATAAAACTACCTTACAAGACACCTAGAGACTGTAAACATATTCTTAAAATTTACTAAGCACCCTTCTGTACTCGTTCCCAGTTCTCACCTCACCACACACAACCGCTTGACGCAGCTGGATGTGTGCAGCCTGCAGGCCCAGACAGTGTGGGTTATAAGCACCTCCTTTTCTGTGAGCGCCAGTTCCTGTATTTACACACATCCTCTGTGTGCACACGCTGCTTCCTACCATCTGCTAATGTTAGTGAGAATCGCCGCCCACCCCCCCCCCCCCACCGCCCCCCCCTCCCCCCCTCTTCCACCCCCCCTCCACCCCCGCGCCCCGCGCTCCAGTGCGTGTTGGGGCGGCCGTGTT
>WTSP01008549.1:9348-27804 GCA_025331215.1 Actenoides lindsayi
GGCTGGCGCGGCGCCCGCCCCGCCCCGTCTCTGGCCGGCTGCCTCGCCCCCCCCGCCCCCCCCCGCCCCCCGGCTCCCCCCCCCCGCCCCCCCCCCCCCCCCCTTAGATCCCTCCTCTTCAATTTTTCTAGAAGCTGTTGTAAGTCTCTAGGTCAACAAATGCTTATGATACAACAAAGGAAAATCAGGATTCAGAAGTAATTTTTGGTATGATTTACATGCTTGTTCCCATTTCCTAATCATATTCTCGGACATGTCTAGGTGGGCAAGCATATTTTTAATTATCCCTGTTTTCGAATGATGAGTACAAAAGATATTATGGTGGGTTTAGGTTACACATACCCTTTAAAATGACTTTTTCAAAAGCTGGGTGACTGAAGAGTTTTATGTGATATATTAAATTTTTTGTCTGCCTGTTGTATACTGGAATTTTTATAATATTAAAAGGGAAGTTACACATTGTTAAGCAGTCTATAGGAGAGGTTTTTTTCCTAACTGGTCTTCTTCTTCTGTGATAGCCTTATGCCATCTGAAACAAAATTCTTTTTGGCTTTTGTGAGTTGCAAATCACTAAGCATTGATAATCGGCCTGTGAAGACCAAAGCTGTACCTGTTCTGTATATTTGGCCTGATGTTTTGTCCCAGCGACATTGCTTGATTGTAGATTACAAATAATGACTTAGAAATTATTTTTTGCGTCACAGCAACAAACCTTGAAGTCTTGCCAAGGCAAAGAGCATCCTTACCTTTGTTCAGATACGGTGAGATGCACAGAGTATTTGTCACTATGGCAGCATCTCAGTGTAGGTAAGGCCAGACAGGCCACAGTGCCAAATTATGGGACGAGATTGCAGCAGGAGAGCATGGCACTCTTCTAGCAATGCTAAAGGGAGATTTCTTCCTTGCAGAAATAGGAGATAAACATTCTTACCCTTTAATTACCAAAAAGAAAACTCTGCCAGGCCCTAGTATAGTTCTGCAGGCCCTTCTGCCACTGCGGCTGTCTCCTCATTCGGTGTTCTTCATCCCTATTATGTGTAGCTAGATTGTGAGTCTGGAGTTGCAGGCCCATTTGATTCCTTCTTTAGGTAACCCTCTGCAGAGGTACTTTTCATTGTAGGAAGCTTAGGCACTTTGCTAAGAATCATCAAAGGTATACAGTAGGAATACACATTTAAAAAAAGAAGCGGGAGAAATATATGGGGGAAGCATAGTGATAAATAAAATAGTACAATGGTCTTCTCCTCCAGTTAAGTCAGTTGTCAGCATTTGAAGCTCTAAGGTCTGTTGAGGTTTTCACTTACCCTGCCTCATCTCCATCCATCTGTGCCCCTACTTCATTGCCAGACAGTGAGAGAATTCATTCATTTCTAATTGGAGTGGTGTGGAGATTACTTAATTCCCATTAGCTTGACCACAACATGGATGAGTTTACCTCTTTTTTCCATTTATCAGTATATCCCTGTGATACATCTTAATCATGTGAATCTTCTTTAGCAGTTAGTCTTACTGCTTTCAAAGGTATTACTCATAATCTCTCAGATGAACCATTAAAGTAATTTCTGTCATCAGAAGAAACATGCCTTTTTGGGATTGCCACCAGATCAGTAAATCATCACTGTGTTTCAGCATATAAAAATTTCTTAATTTCACTTAAAACAGCAGCCATATGTTTGGGTCATAGTTTGTATCTTATAACAGAGCTTTTAAACATTCCTTTTTTCCTAAGAATATATCTTTAAAGGACTTGATAACCATCTCTGCATAAAAATACAGGACTTTATAGGCTTTATTCATATTGAAATGATGAATATGTTTTATTGTATACTGCTTACACTTTGAGATAAATCTGTACGAACGCGTGCCCTCTCATTTGAAATAAAAAGTATCATCTCTCAATTTTGTGTATGCTGTTTTAAAAGTGGTTCTGATGATCTATATGTATATGCACTTGACAGCACATCATTGCCAGATTTCTAAAGTTATTAGCGTGCCTTCCAATGCTTGATGTTTTTAAATAACAGATGAGATGCAAACCTCTGGATTTTTTTTCCCCATACATACGAGATGCCAAAGAACCCTCCTAAATGTGATTTTTCTTTTTTCCCCCTCCCCTCAGAAACCGTGGCCTTCTAAGAAAAGAAAACACAGCTAGAATTGCTATTTTTAAATTACCCTGAATTTTTAAAGTAAATCTAATAATGGGAGTGGGGGGAGAAGAGTCTAGGCATTAGTTTTGAAAGCACAGGATTGATGATACTAACGTTGCCAATCTAAACATGAGGACATTGGTTTGTTTAACTTCCTGTCCCTTCCACCCAGCCATCATAAGGGACCATCTACCACTCTTACCTAAGAGGGGCCACACTTAATTTAAAGCTACAGTAATAACAGTGCTGAGATATGTCCTTTCATTAGCTTACTTCTTAAGAATTTGCTCTATTGGAGATGTCTTAAATCTAAAAAACCTGCCCCATTAAAGAGGTTTTCAGGTGAAGATGAGGTCTAGCGAGTAGTTTTATAAAACTTAGCTTTATTTTTAGTGCGCAGTGCTAAGTTCACTATGCTCACCCTTGTGTCTGTTTTGCAATACAATTGTCCCTTTTACACTAATATTCTAATCTTTGCCTCTGTGTATCAGGTTTTGCCTAACCTGGCTATGTCGCTGCGCTGCAGTTCTGTGATATAATTGCATTGGATAGATCATCTTAGTTATAAAGAAATGGCCAGACTTGGAAAATAATCTGAACAGTTTGCCACTCTTCTCTTTACAGTTTTCAATGATTCATCAAATAATGTTGTTTGTGTCATGTCCTCCCCCGGGTCACTGAATTATAATGATCACTTATCTACAAATCTTTCCTACATTTTCTTTCAATTACAATAAGCCTCTCTTTCATCAGGATTATCAGCAAAAGCTGCAGGATATTTTATCTGGCTGCAATTCAGCTTCATGTGGGGGTGCTCACATGCACCCTGCGGTATTTTGTGCAGTTATAAGCAATTTATGAGATGTTTAGAAGTGCATAATTTACTCTTCAGATTTAACTCTTTGCTTGAATCCAGTGTCTGATTAATCTCAGTACAAGATTTCTGTAGAGACCAGGGTCTAAACCTTGAGTGGTGTTGACTGCCTCTACTCTTTCATTCCATTCATTGGAGCTGAAGGTTGTCAGCAAATTTTTTTTTTTGATGCAGCCCTAACATACCTTACATGTCTTATAACAATTTTCTTTCCAAACCAAGCACTGGCTTACTGAGCAAGTGCCCCAAAGGGCAGTACCTTCCCCATTATGCCTTTCTGTCATGACAGCTGCACGCCTGCACTGGAGGTTGCACTAGCTGACTTTTAAGTGTTCCTTCCAATCCAAACCATTCTATAATTCTATGATTATCTGAAATCATCTTATGTCCACCATAGCCCCCATCTCTCCCTCCTGCAGTGTGCTCCCTGAAAGCTGCAAACGGTGAGGACAGGTTACCTAAGGAAGTACACAAACCAAACCCTGTAAGACACTGGGCTGGCAGGTGCTGGATGCCTGTGATACCTATCATCCACGATGGCAAAACAAGTAAAGCACAGCGCAGAAATTAGTTATTTAAGGGCTGCAGCAAATGAAGTATCCATGACCTTGCCTTAGTACAAAGTCTTCAATTCTCAGCAGCTTCTAGATGATTGCTGTGTTGCTGCGCTGCAGTTCTGAGATATAATTGCACTGGATAGATCAACTTAGTTATACAGAAATGGCCAGACTAGGAAAATAATCTAGAATGGTTTGCCACTCTTCTCTTTACAGTTTTCAATGGTTCATTGCTTTTTTAAAAGAAGGGAGGAAATAAGTGTACGTGCCACTGTGCACCAGTATCTGTGCCTCCGGAAAAGTGAAGAACTGGAGGATCTTTGGAAAATGTATAAACAGTTCCTGTAGGACAGACAGGTTTCACACCAGAGTGTAAATGAAATTCAGTCCTCTTTGGGTGCAGACAACAACTTTTTTCTACGTATTCATACAAGCGGTACCAAATTGGAGACTAGCTTTGTGACTTTGACATGGCATTTATGTAAACACTAACAATGAATGCGGCTTGTGCTAGTAGGAAACAGTGGGACAATATCATCAGTCCATGGAGATTTTTTATATAAAAAAAGAGTATCTGTAAAGTAGCTATGTTCATTCATAGTCCTAAACAAAGAAAATACACAGTGCTCACCAGGAAATATTTTGAAATAGTGTCTCTGTATCTGACAATGCATGTAAGCCAATAATAGTTCTTCCTTTTCTTAATGGTTGCATACTGTCTCATTTAGCTAGAGAACAAATGCAGTCAAGAATCTAGGAATCCTGACTGCTAGACTGTCTTGTTTCCTCCATTAACTTATTAGACATCCTCTTCCTCCTCCCCAAGCCAGCACTGAAACATAGAATTGCTGACTACCAGGCTTTAATGGTTAGTCCCCAACATCCTTCCAAATCCAGATCAGAGCCTCGAAATTTAGTACCACCTCACCACTTCACATTGTGTCTGCAGGATCTCTGGATGCAGGGAAGCTTTATGCTGAGTAAATTATTCTCCCTAAAGTGACTGAAAGCTTTATTCACAGAATGATTATGGGCTTGTCTGTGTGCATGCCAGAGCTAATACTGTCTTTTGCCTGTTGCTCTTTGATTGGTATAAGAGGGATCTTTCAAACTACAGTTGATTGCTGCACTATTGTCTACTGAGTCTCCACGAGCCATAAACTGAGAACATATTTATTGCTTTTACCAAACACAGTCTCTTGGCTAAATGTCTCCTTATTATATTTTTCCCTCCCTTTTTTCTTCTTTTAGAAAATCGTAACTTGGTTTGATTCTAAAGGCAATGTCCCATTTTGTCCATAGTGTCTCTCACAAGGAATGGGACATAAGGGTAAGGAGGAAAACCCCTCTTTTGACTGACAGCTGTAGATGTTCATTTACTTATGGCAATTAATAAAGAAAAAAAAAACCACATTCAATTTTCTAGAAGTTTCTTTTCAATTTTCTTATTGTTGTATGGGTCCTTTTTTATGTGGAAAACAAATCTTAATTATCTGTCATTCCTTAGAACTGCATTGTGTCAGCTCTTGTAGAGATTGCCCTATTAACAAATCTTACTTTTTGGTGTCATAAAATAGATCAATATGTTTTCTATATGTAGCATAAGTATACGCTTCAGAGGCACTGGAACAGGCTTCCTGCGGAGATGGTCGATGCCCCAAGCCTGTCAGTGTTAAAGAGGCATTTGGGCAGCACTCTTACTAACATGCTTTAACTTCTGGTTAAGTGGCCAGGCAATTGGACTAGATGATTGTTGTAGGTCCCTTACAATGGAAACATTCTAGTTTAGTCTAGTCCAGTCTATTTCTCAGTATGCAAACAGTCTATATGAAAAAAAAAACCTTTCTTTTTCTGCTTACTTGGAAAAAATGGAAGCGTAGATTGAGACAGACTCAATTCAACCAAGATCACGGCGATACCTGTATGTAGAGAGATCTCTAAAAGGAGACAATTGAGGATGATAAAGGCATACAGTTGATGCAGAAACAAATTTCACACTTCTGCCAAAAGACCCGGTGTGTTTGTTGCACTGAGTACAAAATATTGGAAAAGAAACCAAAACTAAACAAGGTTCCTTGGACCTTTAAGATACACAGAGAATCCCTTGTTTTACTCAGGGCTCAACTCAAAATCACTGTTTTAAGAGTGAATCATTATTCAGAAGTGAGAATTGATGCACAGTACAAAACACACTCTGGTTTGTGCACCATTCTGGGGTTTGGGTGTTGTTTTTTTCTGGGTTTTTGGGTTGTTTTTTTTTTCGTTTGAGCATTATTCATTTAATAAAAACTTCACAAACACAAATAATTCTCATGGCATAAGACAAATCTCCAGCTATGTCAACCTCAAGCACTCATTTAAAGGAACTCACTTGTATTTCTTTTGATAGGTCTACAACTTTCCATTTCTCTTCCTCTTGTTGTTATTGTTTTACCACTCTCTATGTTCTGCAGCTGGATTTACAAGATGCTACTGAACACACAAACCAAATTTAATATCCTCTATTTGGATTTCTACCAAACCACAAGACCATATACCCTATTATTTTTTTGCTAATTTTTTCTGTCTCTCATTTTTTCTTTTATGTAATTCTCAATCTTATAAGAACAAGCCCAGCTCTTTCTGTGGTGCTGCATTGATGTAGTTGAAGCTCAGGTTTACCTCTTAGAAATTGAAACTCATTTTTTTCTGTTAATACCAATAATACTTTTTTCCACAGACTTCCTCATTCTCCCACTATTGTTTTTTGTTACAGCAGAATATTATTCTAATTTAATCATTTTTCAACCAATCTAATACAGCCCAAAAGTGAATTAGCCAGCAGGCACTGGTAGACTGCACATCAATCAGTTGACAGCTACAAAGTCACTGGATAATTAAATCCAGAGAAAGATCCAGAAAGGAAAGGGTAGGAACAATTCATTTGTCTCCTGCTTCTCCATCTGTTGCTGTTCACTCCATACAATTGAAGATCAGCTCCTTGGCCTTTCTTCTTCCAGCCACCCAAAGCTGGAAGTGGCATCCACCCCTGGGGCAGGAGAAACAATGCTTTGAGAAACTAAATGTGACATAAGGGAAAAGAGGAGATGTCTGATCCCCTCACCAGCTTTTGTCCCTAGGCAGGAAGCTTCTTCAGAAGTCCCACCAGTACTGCAGTATCTACAAAGGGACTTGCACCGTTATGGCTGTGCTGATGTAACCACAGCACAGCATGCAACCCTATGGTTTGCAAGTCCTCAGTGTGGGCATTCTATAAACCATCCGTAAACCGTCCTAAAAGCAGTACAATATATGATACTTTACTGTTACAGTGAAATAAATAGCATGTCATAATTCCATTACTAACGGCTGATGGTTTTCTCTTTTGTGTGCATTTTTACGATAGGCTTGTTTCTCCTTCACAACACATCATGTTTTGTGAAAAATAAAGAGGTGAATCAGACTTTTTTTCTCTCTCTCTTTCTCTCCTCTCTCTTTCCTATCTTAAGTAAATGTCACCAGAAGATGCAAGCATACAGGTTCTCTAGTCATCATTTCTTTTAATCATGATCCTTTTCTAAGCAGATTTTCTTAGATTGCAGAAGTTATCTTTAGAACAAAGAATTGAGTTTGAACTTGTATGTTGTGTTCATAACAGGATGTCTTCCTCCAAGCTGGCTGAAAACCAATACACAATACTAATGCTACTATTGATTAGCATGAGCATTACTATTTCTGTTCTTTGAGAAGGCTCTTTACTGTTTGCAAACAGTACATTTATACTTACTATAATAATTTCTATATAAGTAATTCCATTATGATGTTCATATAATGGAATATGCCTGGATATAAAATGTGTAGACTTTTCCTCTGGTGTACCAGTATCCCCCATGCTGCCTTTTCCTTCTAGTTCTGTCAAAACTACAATACAGTAAATGCTGGTTAATCACCGCTCTCAACAGTGGATTTAAAAAAAAAAAAAGAAAAACATAAAACTTCAACGAAAGTAAGAGAAAGATTTCTCCTTTGGGATATTTGCCAGCAGATTAGTTGGCAGGGGAAAGGTGCTTAGGGATTGGGGTTTCATTTTCCTGCTTTAAAGAACGACTGTTGAAGGAGGCTTGAGAAAGCTGCTGTGGTAGGGAGGAGCTTCCAGGTTATGTAGCTATGTTGGTTAGCTGCTGTGTGTGCATGAGACAGACACTGTGGTGCATTTTTGTCAGTCTGAAATAAAATAGCTTTTTTAATGGCATGGACCCCTCCCTACTGCCCGGAGGGTGCTGCGAACAATTGGAGTGGAACAGGAATTCCGGTCTGGGGGAGAAAGATGAAAGAGTCACAAGGCCTCCAAAGGATTTAGGCTGCCCATTGCACAGATCTCTAACTCTTGTCCCAACATTTTAAAATAATCCTCTGACATTTAAAAGAAACCTAACGTTCTTTGGACCACCAATAAAATATCACTACTTCTTAAGTCCTCATATCCACCTCTTCTGACAGAAGCATACAGCAGCTCCCTTTCTCCAACTCCAAAGAAGTGTTTTGTAGGATATGGCTTAATTTCTTTACCTGACCAAAAGGACTGGTGATTAGCCAGCACCCATCTTGACTTTCTAAACTTGCCACATCGTAAAGCCAGAAGCAGCAAAGTGATAGACAGCTTGTGAGCATCCCTTGAAACAGGTGCTGGCCACCTCCCTCAGATGGTGCCATGGGTGGCACAGGACGGATGGCAGCAGCCTGGCAGGGCTCCACTGATCCCTGCCCTGAGCCTTGCTCTTTTCAGGGACTTGCACTCAACTCCACATTAAAATATATTAGTCTGAAGGGTCAGGAGAAGGTCTTTCATAACAAATTATGAAACCACTGACAAGTAGAGTTCCTCAGGGATCTGTTCTGGGACCAGTGCTGTTCAACATCTTTGTCAGCAACATGGACAATGGCATCGAGTGCACCCTCAGCAAGTTTGCAGATGATACCAAGCTGTGTGGTGCAGTGGACTCACTTGAGGGAAGGGATGCCATCCAGAGGGACCTTGACAGGCTTGAGAAGTGGGCCACTGCAAACTGCCTGAGGTTCAACAAGTCAAAGTGCAAGGTCCTGCATCTGGGCTGGGCCAATCCCAGGCACAATTACAAACTGGGTACAGAGTGGGTTGAGAGTAGCCCTGATGAGAAGGACTTAGAGGTGTTGATTAATGAGAAGCTCGAGAAGCTCAACATGAGCCAGCAGTGCACTCACGTGGCTCAGAAGGCCAGCCGTATCCTAGGATGCATCAAGAGGAGTGTGACCAACAGATCAAGAGGGGTGATTCTCCCCGTTTACTATGCTCTTGTGAGACCCCACCCCAAATACTGGGTCCAGTTCTGGTGTCCCCACTGTAAGAGGAACATGGATCTGTTGGAACGAGTCCAGAGGAGGCCACAAAGATGATCCAGGGGCTGGAGCACCTCTGCTATGAGGATAGGCTGAGGGAACTGAGATTGTTCCACCTGGAGAAGACTCCGGGGGAACCTTATAACTGCCTTCCAGTACCTGAAGGGATCCAACAGGAAGGCTGGAGAGGGACTCTTCACAAGGGTGTCCAATGATAGGACGAGGGGAAATGGTTTTAAACTGAGGGAAAATAGGTTTGGATTGGATCTTAGGAAGAAGTTCTTCAATACTAGGGTGGTGAGACTCTGGAATAAATTGCCCAGAGGGGTTGTGGATGCCCCCTCCTTGGAGGTGTTCAAGGTCAGGTTGGATGAGGAGTCCTTGCCCATGGTGGGGAGGTTGGATTAGATGATCTCTAAGGTCCATTCCAGCTTAAGCCATTCTGTGATTCTATGAAATGTGAAAGGGCCTCTAAATGGATGTAAATGTAAATTTGCTACCATAAAAAAGTCTGAGTGCTAAGCACAGCAACAACTTTTATTGGTCCAGTAAAATCCAGAAGCCACGCTGTATTGCAGGCGTGCCACAGGGAGACAAAGCAGAGACAGAATCTGAGTATGCTTTTAACACTCACTGAAATTAATCTGCACCAGTTAAAATACATTTTCTATTATCATATGATTATTGTAGAGTCTCTCTTCAACAGAAATTTATGTAGTTGTTTGTAAACTTTAACTGTGTACTTTAGCAATTCATATTTCACAACCTGGCTTCATAATGTTTATGAGATTGACCCTACAATATATGTCTTTTTTAAATACTCACTTTCACTATCCAACCAAACTTCCTCCTGAAATAGCTTTGCTCATAGAAATTTTTACATAGAAATGTATACACTAAAATTTCATAATAGTGACAGGGCTACCTTAATGTTCGACAGATAAATTTTCAGCCAGGAATACTGATGCACTCTGATTTCTCAGTGTAAAATAAAGATAGAAGATACAGGAATCACAACTGGCCCCTCTATACCATACAGTAATTTAGGTTGGAAGGGATCTCTGGAGATCAGCTGATCTAACTCCCTGTACACAGCAAAGCCAACTTCAACATTAAATCCAACTCCAAAGTTTGATCAGGTTGCTTGGGGCCTTGTCCATTCCAGCACTGACAATCTTCAAGGCAGGAGAAGCCACAGCCTCCCTAGGCACCTGTTCCAGTGTTTGACCACCCTGTTTGTAAAAAGCCCTTTTCTAGTGTCCTAGGTAGGCAAACGTCAACCTAATGTCTGTCAGAGCACTCACTCTACTGCTGGATTAGCAAGCTGAATTGACTCACGTTACATTAAAACAATGCCAGATCCACAGCAAGGAAAGTGCCAGAAGCTCGCAGTTAGAAGCAGAGGGTTGGAAGCTGTGAGCTACCGCATCTCCTTTTGGCATCAACAGCCCATTAGATGGGCTCAATCAAGTCATCTGCCTGCATCTTCTCAAGTTCCGTACACCCCTGTGAGCAGGGGCTGCCACGACCACACGCTGGGTAACTCTCCCTATCGATCACTGTGCATCCTTGTTCCCATCTTGCTGTCTCCTCTGCAGTGGTTCAAGCCTTTGGCCATTCATGTGCTGTAAAGCAGAAGGGAGGACCAAGCTCTTCTTTCGGTCACATCCAGCTTACAGTGTTTGCGCAACCGCATCCCGATCTCCTGCTGGTGCTTTATGGTCAGAAGGTATTCCAAATGAATCACTGGTTATAATCACCGTTTTTCTTAAACTGTAGCTGACATCATTTAATTGTAAGTCCTGGTATAAAATAACAGATGAATAAACATACAATTTCTGCAACTTAGTAATTAGACAGGCCCTTCTAACAGGGACTTCTTTTTCCTTTTATATTCTGGAACTCAAATTGCATCTACCATTTTCCCATAAACGTCTCCATTGACTGGCTCACAAAAGAATCTGTCCTCATATGTTCCCGTCTAGGAAGTTCTTCTGAACTCACACAGTTGCCAAGAAATAATGTCTTGGAAAGTCATGCCCTCTACTTGAAATTCCCCCTCTTAAAAAATCCTTCTGCCTCATTTGATTTCATAATATCCCATTTAGATTTTAAATGGTCATGAAGATGCACATTCTTCAGCGTAAGTTTGTCTGGAACTCATCAGCATTTGATCGGTGGTTTGAAACAATTTTTTAATGACCAGAGAGTCAATAAACTAAATTTATATCTGATGTAAGTGGGTGCAGCTTCAAATAAGTCATGAGAAGTCTGAAGCACACCTTCACATATGAAATAAAACATTGGATTTGCAGCCCTGTGCTTTACCCTCACTGATCTTCTCCCCTTTTATTTGCAGTATGAGCATAAACCAGGGTTTTAAACATTTTTAATATGTTAATGCTTCTTCCCTGGCTACAAGGACAACAAGTGGCAAACTGCTTTGAAGCTGAAATGTTCTCGCAAGATTTCCAACACTCCTGCCTTCCCTCCACACCCTGTAGAACTGAAGGAGTTGTACCCATTCCTAATACATAGACACCAGCTTGTTCCTGAGGATCGGAAGGGTAGTCAAGAAAGCAATATAAAAATAAACAAGTCGTCCTTCACCTCACCTCCACCTTAAGAGTTTTGAACTCAGATTGCTGCTAAAATAGGCATATTCTAGCCTTGCGTCCTAAAAATATAAAAAATAAAAATGACACGCTCTGAAATTTTCACATGCTGCTTCTCCCTGTAACCTGATATTTTCACCTGTCCTTCTGAACAAACTCTGCTGTCTGTTGTTGACAATTGGGCTAGTACCAGACTGACAAATTTCTGACCAGTGTGTTCAACAAAACAAGACACTCTTCAGAGTTAACAGTCTTTTTTTTTTTTTTTTTTCTATAAATGTTTTTACTGTGAGGCCAAAATATTGATGTTCTGGGTGTTATCCACTTCAAGGTTTACATCAATGAAAGCTTATAAATGCAGGTCATTATGGTGCTCATACCCTTCTTTCCCACAGCAACAACCAATAGTCATTAACTTGGTTTTCTTTTCCCTTTCAGAACTAATTTTTTTTTCATTTCCATTATGGGCTTGTCTCTCTTTCCCCCCCCCTTTTTTTTTTTTTTTTTTTTTTTTTTTTTTTTTTTTTTTTTTTCCACACCTGCTCCAGGCATGCCTGTTGGACCTGGGACTTGCTGTTACTGCTCTTTGGCTTCTCAATCCATGCTGGTTCAGCAGCTCAGATCATAGAAGGTAAGACTTCTCCAAATCATGCCTATAAATTGAGAGTAAGGGTTAATTTTAAGACACGATTTCCTAAAATGTAAAGAGACTCTACATTTCAGGTCCTCGTTGGCTCTGCTGCATACTGTTCTTTATTTCATATAGGGAGCTTCTGCAAGTTAAGAGTTCCAAGTGCCATTCATTCTGAAAAAAAAAGAAAAATAACTATGTAGCTTCCCCAGCTGTCAGGCAGCCTTTCATTCCTGGTTTCTCAGTATTTCTTCAGTGTGTAATAATCAACAGAAAGTACTTCAAAAAAGTGGAGAATACTGAATAGTCTAGGTGTATCAAGTCAGAGAAAGGTGGCAGAAAGCAATTAGGATAGATGTATGTGTCACTGGAGATACCAGGAATGTGCCAGGCATGGTGTGAGTGCAGACAGATGTGATGCTTGCTCCAGTGCACTGAGATTTCTCCTGGTAAGTGTCTGAGCAAACTGCGATTTTTTTTTCAGCTCACTTGAGTTAAATGTTTAGTTTTCCCAGCCTAACCTTTATGGATTTGCAGTAAAAAGTCTTTCTGTAATTGCAGGTCATATCTTCTTTTAAGAGAGCCAAATACCTTGGCATCTCTGGAAGATACAGCCTCAGATTCAACTTGAGAGAGAACATTGCTTTTAAAGTTTACATGTAATTTTGAGAAAAGTGGAACAGCTTCATGTAGTGCTTTTCCATTACAGGCAGTGATATTTATTTAAAATCGATTTTTTTTTTTTTTTTAAATTATCTTATAAAAATTAGTATGAATTTGTTATGCACATGTCCCCTAGATAACTATGTAACAGGAGCATTAGAAATTATTGTAGGGAAGTAGACATTGCACAGGAAGATTTAAAGTTTCTCTGACTGCTTTTTTTCCCTTTTAATTGACACTGCCATAGAACAGATGGTGCTTTTGAGAGCCAAAGCTCTACGTAGTTATTTCACCAGAAGAAAAAGCCACAGATTAGTTATCATTAACAAATGGTGTAAGTGCAGATGAGAAATACATAGTGCAGTATTACAGATAATTAAGAAAACAAACTGGAACCAGCTATGAGAATGGGGAGAATGTTAATGTATGGCTGAATAGTGACAGAAATACAATATATTGCATACACATTGGAGACAGATCTGTTGCAACAGACAAAAAAGGTTTTATGGAGATAATGAATGATGGTGCATGTTGCAGTTTAACACAGCAGGCAGCTAAACATGACAAAGCTGTTCGCTCGCTCCACCCTTCTCTCGTGGGACGGGGAGAGAACTGAGGGGAAAAAAACCCCAACGAATAAAGCAAAATCCAAGAACTGAGATAAAGACAGTTCAATAGGACAGAAAAGGAAGGGAAGATAATAACAATGATAAAAGACTGAAAACCCAAGCGATGCACAGTGCACTTGCTGTCTGCTGAGCGATACCCAACCAGCCCCCAAGCAGCGGTTGCCACCCCCTGGCCAACTCCCCCCAGGTTTTTTTTCTGGCATGATGTCACATTGTATGGCCAGATTGGCTCAGCTGTCCCAGCTGTGTCCCCTCCCAACTCCTTGTCCTCCCCCAGCTGCCTCGCTGTCGGGGGAGGATGAAAAACAGGAAAGTCCTTAACTTAGTGTAAGCACAGCTCAGCAACAACTAAACCATCAGTGAGCTTACCAACACTGTTCTCATCCTGAATCCAAAACCCAGCACTGTACCAGCTGCTAGGGACAAAACCAGCTCTAACCCAGCCAAAACTGGGACAGCACAGTGAGTGAGATCTGTTCAGGAGAGAAATAAATTTTGGCACATAAGCGTTAGAAACAGAAGCTCATTAAAATTTACAAGCACAGCGATAAAAAGAACAAATATTTATTTGACACACAATTTCTTCTTTGGTGGACGTGTCCAATTTCTATGACCTGAAGTTTTGCTTCTTTAGATATCCCACCCTGTGAAAGTCAAATCAGAAGTCAGAAGTAGAAAAGATAATTCCTACTGATAGGAGACAGTTTATTTCTGTGCAGAATCTGGAAAGGCTTCTGGAAAGACTGCTAACTTTACCATGAATGAAGATCAAATGGGGTTATGCAAATCTCCTTAGTGCACTGGAGTCTTGGAGACTTTTCTAGGAATGTGTTCCTGCATGATTTTCCTAGTCTAAAATTCTTCCCTACTCATTTGCCTGTTACTACAAAAGTTCCTGTACTCAAATATTTAGGGTTTTTTACACCTGATTTTTAAGTGCCTGATGCAATAGGGATATTATGTTTTCTATGCCACAACTTCATACTATGGTATAAAAAATATTTTCCTGATGCTTATTTTGAACATTTTAATCTTCTGAAATCAGGTCTTGAGTGATAGGAACAATCTTCCTTTCTTCCCAGTGCTGCAAATACACAAATGATATAAATTCTCCCTGTAACTACTGAAGAGGTATATACTTCAAATCTTTTAGTCTATCTATTGCAGAAATAACCTCCTTTCCCTTTCCCACAGTTCCTTTTAGTAATAGAATACACAGGAATAAATTGTTTATTTGAGATGAAAATGTTTGGAGACACAGTGAGATTAATTGATCCTCTGGTATTCAGGCCTTTGGCTGCTAAACTTACACTTTATTCAGTGTCACTACCTCCTTGAAGATTACTGCTTTGTGGGATTCTCCAGCCCATTGAATATTGCTGTGCTGCTTTTCTGCTGGCTGATCTCTGTCTCCCCATAGCACATCCCTTTAAATTCCTCTTACATAGAAGAGGAACCAGGGATGAGTAAGCATGGGTTTGAAGGCACAGTGCAGGTGACTTCTGCTGTACCACTGCACAGACAATATGCAAAAGGAAAAAAATACCTTGAGATGTTCTTGAGCTGGTTAAATAATGCCAAGAAAATTGCTCATGGATTAAATTATTCACTGAGGGATGGGGAAGGAGTGAATTATTCTTTACAAACCTGCAGACAAAGCAGTAGCCTTCAAAAAGTGTAGAGGAGAAAAATTTGTCATGTTTGCCTTCACCAATCAGACAACCTCTTCAGTGAAGTCCAGTGAATTTGTTTACTGGTGTGGGATTAGGCAGCTACAGCCTTGTCTTCTTGATTTCCCCAGTGGAGCATCAAATTGCTGAGGTGACTGGAGGGTGCAGGTAAAAACCAAAAGCCTCAGCTGCCCTCCAGCAATGGGCTTGAGCTCTGCCATAGTTTTGTGAGAGATATTAGAAAGATCAGCTTGAAAAATTTTTTCAGTTTCCTACCAGGAGAGGTTTTTTTGATGAAGCCTTGTTCTTCTTTAGGAAATTGTTCTTACAAAGAAGGAGGAAAAAAAAAGCTGAAAGGATGGTGGGAAAGTGTAGGGGGAAAATTCAGATGACAGTTTTCGAAATTGAGAACTTCAGAGTTTTAGTTTAACTTTTTAGTGAATCTGCTGTTGAGAGTTTTGTTCCAGTAGAAGTGTTGCTTTCATTTCCAAGTCTTGGAATGTCTGGCTACTGCTTCCGTTGTAAGATGGGACGGACAATAAAACAAACTATTTTAAACAATATATTTTAAATCATGAATTAATCACAGTATCATTCTTGATCAAAATCACATCTGTTTAGCTTGTTGAAGTTTTATCTGTTATGTACTTTGTAGATCAAGCTATGTGTTGTGAAATAACGCAAAAAAAAGAGAAGTATTTCATTCAAAAATTACAAATTCTATTGCATATTCTGGAAATTGATGAGATTTGGTTATTGTTTCACCAAAATTCTTAAAATATAGTTGGGACTTGCTTTAGAGCGGAACTGAACAGGAGTTCTGAAATCTCAACAGTTCCTGTCAGTTAGAATTCTGAATTTTTGCCGAGTCTGTAGGAAGATTTTAGTCCCTTTCACTGCAGCTAGCATTGCACATATGCAAAAAAGTAAGGAATAATATGTCTTCTTCCTCTTCAGCCACATACAGTGTCACTTGAATAATGGTGTGCTTTTGCAGTTTTTCTCCTGTGTGCAAATATAGTAACCTATTCTACTTGGGTTTGTGTGGGAGGGTTAAGGATATGTTGGTGTCTTAAGAAATTATTCCATCACTTCTTTGTTCAAAGGACAATTAACCAAGTGTCTAGCTGTACATGAAAGTGTAGTCTGTCTAATTCTATCACAGAATCACAGAATATCTGGTATAGTTTGTGGTCCACATACTTGACTTTTAACTACACCTGATAATGTGTCTTTATTTACATTGATTTATTTACATTGATTATCCTGGCTGCTTTTTCCATGTTGCTTTACATCTTCAACAACAAATTAAGTTAGTGAATAGAAAGCACTCAGAACACAGTCCTGAACATGCTGGTATCTAGATTGTGGACAGAACAGAAGTTCTAAAATCTAAGACTGAAGCTGAATGCTAGAGGCTTTAGCCTCTTGCAGAAGTCATATCTATTCCAGGCTACTTAGGCAGTTATCAGTGTTTTTTCGGATCTTGACATTCAAATCAGTGCATCCTTTAAAAAAAAAAAACAACCCAAAAAAACCCCCCATGTTGTTCTGCAGCTTGTGCTATGTTTATGTGCTCTAAAAGAAGCTTTACAAATTTCTCTTTGGCATCTGGGTTTTATTATTAGACAAGCTGAACAGCACTTTCTTGCCTGAAGTAACATGCTCAGCAATAGTTTACATAATGTAAATATTTGTCTCTTTCCTTGGCTCTCTGTACACAGAATGGCTGTCATTAGACTGTTGACATAAACTTTGGACTCATGACCTGCTGAGTTTGATGAAGGAATCCTGAGTTATTGACATTCATTGGCTGTCCCTGAACTGGTGTTACTCATACAAGCAGCTAGACCGCACTTCACAATGAACCAGCATAATGAATGCAAACAAATACGTATTTACATTTAAGGACTAGTTTCTATCAAGTGATTAGAGTATGTGCTTTGAGTAAGAAATGCGTCCAATCACACTGACTGATGTGGTGATAGGGATGGCTCAGTTTAATTTGCCTAAGACAGAACTCAATTGCTGGTCTGTTTGGAGGGCAGCATTTTGTACAGATAACTTCGACAACGCTATATCCTCTTGTACCAGACTGAGCATTTGGACATCATCAAACTGCACTTGAGGCTAAATTGAACTGTGTATCTTTCAGGGGCATCTTCAGGCTGTTACCAGCTGTTGAACATATTTTTGTTGTAGAGCAGAGCCTAATTTCATAGTTGATAAAATGCCTCTCCATGCAAAACATAGCCAATTTGCTATAGAAAATCAGTTGGGTTCAGTTGATGTCATCTGCATGAGTAGCTGAAGAGATTGATAACACCAGTAGAACAAACCTGATTGAGTAAATTTGTTCCATTTTATCACTTTTCCACTTGGATTTGTTTTCTGTGTAAAGCCCTCAACATGTTAATTCTCTTAGACAGTAAACTACGTGTTTGCTAAGCTATTCTACCAAGCAACAGAAAATTATTATTTTTTTTTAGGGCATTTTTTGAGGTGTTAGAAAGGGAAAACAGCTGTGGTGCATGTAGCATTACACTGGCTGTCTTCATTTCCTCTCTGAAGTCATCCTGGTCACGTTGGATGCCTGCAGTAAGCAGTTGTTTCCATGATTCGAATAGAACTTAAAATCTCAATTGTGTTTGCATTTGCCACTAAGTGACATTTGAAGGGCCTGCTCTGCTGGGAAAGGCCACCCTGAAATACTTCCTTTCCCTTTGTTCTGGTTCACCTGTAGACAATGCAACACAAGGGATTTCTTGAAAGAAGTCCTGGTGGTCTCCCGGGTGTTTAAATGCATATACCTCTGTTTGGACATTGCCAAGCCTACTCACAGCCTTGTACTATAGCTCTGTTACTCCATTTGTGTCCTAGGCAGCAGCTGCCGTGTGAAAACTACTAGTTCCAGGCACTTCAGGTACTCATGGTAGTACCTGCTAACAAGCAGCAATTTAATTAAAATGTTTCAACTGGGACACATTTCTTACGTGTTATGGACAAAACCTGATCCTGATGATCTAGTGATAGGTACTGAACTACTGCTTCTTGCTACAGAATTAGCGAATCATAGAATACCCTGGGTTGGAAGGGACCTTTAGAGTTCATCTAGTCCAATCCCCCTGCAGTGAACAGGGACGTTCTCAACTAGATCAGGATGCTCAGAGCCTCAGCAAGCCCAACCTTGAATGTTTACAGGGATGGGACCTTCACCAGCTCCCTGGGCAATCTATTCCAGTGTTCCACCACCCTCAGAGTAAAGAACTTCTTCCTAACATCCAGTCTAAATCTAGTTTAAAACCATTGCAC
>WTSP01008550.1:21768-35863 GCA_025331215.1 Actenoides lindsayi
TCTGGAGCCTTTCCAACCCCCCTGGCTCTGTTCCTGTGTGGGCTGCCCTGGGTGACCCTGCTCTGGCAGGGAGGTTGGACTTGATCTCCAGAGCTCCCTCCCAACCCCACCATTCTCTGATTCTGTAACCACAATCAATACTTGATGTTTAGACAAAGGTCGTCATCAAAACCAGGTTTGTGTCAACACATCGGAACCTTCCTATTCCATCTCCTGTTTCCATTGAAACGTCACAGGAAACATTCACACGTTCCAAAACAGAACACCAAGGAAGTCAGACAACAAATTCTTCTCGTCACCCAACCTCAGAGTCAGACTTCAGTGCAGGCAACAACTTTGCAAGCCCCACCAGGACCTGCTTTCACTTTGCTCTGATGGGTATTATCTTTAGTTTCTCAGAAGCTGTAGAACTGCTCTTGGAGCTCCAGGATCACTGCCAAGAGCTGCTAAGCTTCTCTAACAAACACCAGTCAGAAACTCAAGATGCTATTGGCAAATCAAAGGTCTGACTTATTTACCAACACTAGAGAATTAGTTCTTCCCTGACCAGAAAAAGCAATCAACAGCCCAAAGTCCTAGCAGTCAAAGAATGGATGGTAACAAGGACAGTGACAACAACAAACCCAACCCAACCAACCAACCACCAACAAAACCCAACACAAGACAAAACAAAAACCCCAGAACACTTCAACACAATAATTTGGAAACGGTTTCTTTTTTACAGTCTTAATTCCCAGGGCAAACAACAACAAAGTGCCTTCACAGAAGGGTTCTTCTCTGTCCCTTTAATTAACAGTCAGATCACTGGGCCACCCCGCTCTGCTTTGCCCTGAATTACTGTCCTTGTCCCCAAGCCAACCACGTTTCTTGCCTGGCTGCTACACAGAGGCACCTTTGTTTTAAGTGACACCTGACCAGGGGGTGTAAACACCACCACCACCCCCCATGTCCACATTATCTAACAGTGTTTGTGAGGACGTGGAAAAAAAAAACCCCAAAATAACAACAAAAAGCAGCATAAACCCAATATATTTTTTAGAATAGCTGCCTCTGAGCTCTAGAAATTTAGACACACTTCTGGTTGCCTTTACAGTGTCTAAGGAGGTTTAATTTGGGAATTATTTCCTTTTTTTTTCCAGCTGTATCTGTATAAAGTTTTGTTCCCCACTCTGCAACACATCTTTGTGTACCCAGGAGAAAATTCAAGTGGTCTCTGCCAGCAGAATACACTGCAGAGCCACCAGAGCTTGCTGCCAGCCATCACCCCAGCCTGTTTGCACTGCTGCTACTCACGTTTCACCATTCCACAACCTGTTAAGATTCCTTTCCCTGAGGCAATTTACACCTTTTCCACCTGCCTGGGGAGGGAAACACCACACCAGTTATTTTTCCAACGGGTAAGAATAGATTAATAAGTGTTTCTTGCAGCCTAGATAGGGAAAGAACCCATGACACACCTTCATAGCGTGATTCAAACAAGAAATGTGACCAAAAAAACCCCACACTGCCCTTGACATCAACCCCAAGAACTCCCCCAAAGAGTCAAACACCAACAAGCTACATCCACACAGCTCCTGCAGATCACCCAAAACGATGCCTGCCAAAGGCATGGTTGGGTTGGGTTTTGTCATGTCCCTGAACATTTTGCCCGTAGAGAATTTTATATGGAAGGTTTAATGGGTAACTGCATCGGCACCCAGTCTGAAGCTCTGGCAGATCTCCAGTCTGAGGCAATTAAAACTGGGTTTCTTGCTAAATACCATGATTTTTAGGGGGTGGGGGGAATAAATCTCAAGCTGTGAGGTGCTGGCATTACTCAGAACACCGAAGTTAAGACTCCTACAACTTATAAACCCCGTTGTTCTGAGGCTGCTGCTGTTATCTCAGGTGTGCCCGAAGCTTTATTTTGTAAGCAAAAAGACCAAAAAGCAAGCATTTTGAAGCACAGGGCTTCTGCATTTCAGAGCATCCTAACAGAACGTGGTCAATACTGACAAGCCAGCTTCACGACCCCATCAGAAGAGGTAAAAAAAAATGAGGATTCTTTTTTTTCCTCATCCTTTCCTGACCAGCAAAGCCCTATCAACCTCAAAATGCCACCAAGATGCAGCAATGAAAAGATGAACATTACTGTAGGTTTTAAACACCTCGAAGGTTCTATGTCCTGATACAAAACCAATCCAGAGTTCCAGTTTCCTGATACAAAACCAATCCAGAGTTCCAGTTTCCTGATACAAAACCAATCCAGACTGTGGAATGTTTCTCAAAACAAAACCTCACAATAGTGTTTTCCAAAGGAAGGGATTGTGAAAAACCAGTTATTTTGCTTTCCTGTCTATGACAACAACTAAAATCCAATTCAGACTCTGCAGCAGCTAGAAAAAGTATCAACTAGAATTCTGTCTTCACTTTTTAGGAAGTAAAAGGGCTGGAAAGAATTCTGCTGTCAAGTAACCAGCCCTAAAAACCACAATGTCTTTATATTCAGAAACCAGGACTATGAAGAACTGTTCTGTTCTAATTCACTATTTTCAAGTACTTCAAACACTGCATGCAAAAAAAAAAATTCTTCTAATGGAAAACCTGATTTAACCTCACCAAAATTCAACCCATATCAAACTAACCTAGATGAAACAAACTTCAGTTTACTGAACTCCATTCAGATGGGATGAGGGGTAGGGGCTTTGAACTGAAAGAAGGCAGAGTTACATTAGATGTAAAAATGTCTTTACTCTGAGGGTGGTGCCACTGGAACAGGTCACCCAGGGAAGCTCTGGATGCCCCATCCCTGGAAGTGTTTTAAGCCCAGGCTGGATGAGTGACCTGGTCTACGTGGGAGGTGTCCCTGCCCAGGGCAGGGGGTTGGAACGGGATGACCTTGAAGGTCTCTTCCAACCATTCTATGAAAATTCTTTTCCCCCTTCTCCCCTCTCCTCCAGAACCTCAAATGTCTCTGATTTTAGGAAGGCTTTCTACCAAAATTACGTAATTGCACTCTTGAAATAAGAAAGAGGTATGTATGAAATAATTCAGAATGAAAAAAAGTTGATACTCAAAGCATAGTAAAGGCTGGAACAGGTTACACTAGTCCTAGAACTCAGACATCTCAACACTGACCCAAGAACTGTCTTGTTTTATTAAAAGTAACACTATTTTAAGGCAGATCTATTGATATACTTCCTCCCTTCAAGTCAGCTTTTATTCCAGAAGTAAATGCATCTTGACCAAACCCTTGCTCACCTTCGGAAAGATTTAAAACGTCTCCAGAAATCAACCCAGAAAAGGGATTGCAATAAACCCCCCCCGAGTCCACTTATTACCCATGGACTGAGGAGACCAATGAGAGAATAGCTTATTAATAGCCACGATTCACATGTCATCTGAGAAGGTTACAGGGAGCTCTCTGAACAAACCTGCTCATATGCCACTCGATGCCAGTTAACCATCCCTTGTAGTGCTTGGCTTTGTCACTTACTTTTGGAAGGGTGGGTGGATATTAGTTATTGAATCCACCCCTACAACAGAAGGGTGGAAGTCATGCTGGTAGAAGCTTCAACTCTCAAACTATTAGCACAATACTGGTTACCTGACAACTCCAGGCAGCTCTGTTTCTGGCTGCTGCAGAGAAAGGTAAAGGTTTGACCCTTTTCTGTTGGGATTTAACCACGACTCTCCCTCCCTTCAGCACCCACGTGTCTTCACTTCTTAATCCCTCCTGCCAGGAGGTGAAACACCCGTAGTGTTGAGCCCAGATCACGTGACAGAACAGAGTTAATAAGTGACACTTTATTTCAGTGTGTCAGCAAAACTGGGGACACACACACACACACACACACACACCCTCCAAGCAGCTGAAGATGGCAGCTTCTTAAACCATCTCGGCCACAGCCAGAACACTTCACCTGACCCTAGTCTGATACAGACAGCTGGACCAAAGGCATCTTCCCTCCTGTTTTAGCAGCTAAAAACAATAGCTGTTGAAGATACTGATCTCATTCGCTCTTGGAGGGAACACCCCAGTCTTCAGGACCTTAAAAATGGGGGAAAGCTTCGAGGACTTGGAGTCAGCACCTTCAGCAAAGGCAAACAGAGACGTTGCAGGCACAGAGAGATAACAGACATCAACTCAAAGCACATTTCAGACACAATCTGGCAAGAACCCACTGTCATAATGAGCAGACATTCCTGCCAGCAGCAGAACTAATGTGCTCTAATTTCCTAGAGATCTTTCCTGTTCTGTCTCCTCTGTCCCCTTCCACTACATGGTGTTTCCACTGGACAAAGAGCAGATAGAGGATACGTTGGGCTTGGCTTAATAGGTCTCTAATGACCCTGGCAAGCCAGGGCAACAGAACGAGTGGATTCAGAAGTGAAAATGCAACCCCATACACCTACCATCCTTCAGAGACAAAGCTAAATACGCTCCTAAAATCATTTTATCCCAACAAAGAGTACCATTCCTGAAGGGCATGTCTCTTTCAGCTTCCTTCTCTCTGCTCCCCTATTCAAGAGCTGACCAGCAGCAGACCTCATCTGATCAGCATTCAGCAGGAGAACTGAGGAAGAGCCAGATGCCCATTCAGAATGCAGCTCATTATGTGGCTGGGTGTTTCATTTGCCAAGGGTTTGGGGTTTTTTTTTTTCCCCATCGTGAGCAAAACTGGATTGATGCTCAAATACTGACACAGAGAAGCAAGTGGCACAAACTGACATGCATGTGTCAAATGACACAAACACACACACCCCCCTATCCCTTAAGAGCATAAAGAGTAAGCAAACAGATACTTGGAGTTAGATGACAGCTTTCAAGTTGGGGGTAGGGGAAAGGGGGGAGAAAAATCTCTTCCAAGTGGTACAAAAGTGAAATAAATATATAAATGGATTAAAAAAAATGGAAAAAAAAGAGAGATGGAGTTCTGAGAAATGTAAAACAGAGGTCCAGTTTCATCCTTTGATTTGTTTTATCAGCATTTTGAAACCTGGCCTTAAAAGTATCAGTGGAGAAGTGTCATTAAAGGAGAAAATGTCACTATAAAGGAGATGCAAAACCACACTGGTTTTGCCATGACAATACCTCCCTGGATTCACAGGGGTAATTTGAACCTGCCCCCTTAGGTATTGCCTTCTCAAGCAGCAATCAGCTATCCTGACAGCAGCAGGAAAACACAGCACTGGCTGTAAACAAGCTCTCACTCAGGAGGAAACCCCCCCCAAGTGCTCCATCATGGCACTGATTTACCAGCATAATAGCTTATAATTCACTGCTAATAGAAAACATGATGGGGAGAGATACAAAATAATTCCCATTCCCAATTCAACTTTACATTGCATTTCCTCAGTTTCTTTTTGTCCTACAGTGGAAAGAGGAGCAATTCCTGCTGAAACTTCCACGTAGCACTCTGTAGTCAGACAGCAATACAGGTGGATTTAAGCTAACTTTCCAAGCATGCAATATTTAGCATCTTAAACACACAAAAAGCCAGGTTACAGTGAATGTGAATCGTAACCCAAGGAGTTTGGAAGCTAACTCTGGACACACGAAGCTGTTGCACCAGTTGAGCTGCTTGTGTCTTTTTCCAAGAAATAAAAATTACCCCGTTACTTCATTTAATCCCAGTGGTATTAACTAAAGACTCAGGTATCCCCACAGTCAAAGTGAGCTGGCTCTGTAATTTTAAGCTTTCAGAAAGATTTAACCCTGTGATTTTTCCACCCCCAAGAAAAACAAAACAAATATTATTTAAAAAAATAAAAAATAATACAAATAAAAACAATTTTCAACAACAAAGAAACAAAAAAAACCCCACACCACATTAAAAAAAAACCAACCCACATAAAACCAAACACAACAAAAGGAATGAGATTCATCTGAAGGGAAACTGCACTTTTGGATGGCAGCTGAGTAGACTGGCCTTAGATTTGACTCCCTACAGTTAATCTTAAACCTATAGGGATTAAGAAGCCCAAGAGTATGAAATATTGCTCTGTTTTCTGTAGGTTTTGAGCAACTGTTTCAAAGGGTTTCCTCTCTGTCTTCCCATATCCACCTGGACTTGGCTCCAGATGATGCAAGAGGCTAAAAAAAGAAAAGAAAACCCAAGTATTTTCAGAAAACACCACTGATGAATGCAGTTAAACTGGATTTTGAGGAGGAAGTGGTTAAAGAACACAGAACCTGGTAGGAAGAGGATAGGGGAAAGAGCTTTTAAAGCAGCACACACCAAAACTGAGGCCTGGAGAGTTGAATGCTGACATCAGTTCAGAGCTGCATGTGAAATGGATGACCACTGAGATGCAGGAGAGAAGGAAAAACCCCTTAATGTCAAGTGATGACTTACCCGTGTGTTTATTACTATTTCACGTGGCTTTTACACAGGACTTGGCATAATAAAACCACTCCAAAAAAAGCTCTGACCTCTTTGTCCTGTTCTGGCAGAGCAGTGATCTCAGCATAAATTAAAATCAGGGGAAAGTATTTTGCTTGCCTGACTTTGTGCCAGGATGACAAAACAAGCGCAGGGCTTGGAGATGGGGGGGGGGACAAAACGTGCTGCTCAAGTCACTTTAGGAACAGGGTTTTATTTCTGTGCTCTCAAAATCTCAGTCCTCACAGGGGAGGGATGTCACAAGGCCCACTGACCTGGATTAGAGTGCTGAAGATCAACAGCATGGTCTTCTACACTTCTGGGCAACCTAAGATTGTATTACAAGGGCTTCTAAAACACACACACTGTCTACTCTTTTCATAATGCAAGAGTGTAAATCATTAAATTCAGTAGAAAGAATGCAGGGTATTGACCTGAAACATAGACTTTAAACACCTCTCCAGTTCTTTGGGTAAAACAACTCCAAGCTCACGTCTCCAAATTACACCTGACTTACAAAGGAACACAAAATAGCCAAATGAAAACATAGCAAGTCTTTTAATTCTCCCTTGCTCGACAATGATTGTCCTGGTTTGGGTGAATATTGAAGAAATTTGAGTGAATATTTAAGAAATAATTCCCCTTCTCAAAAGTTCCTTCATCCTTTTGACCAGCAAACGTTCAAAGGTTCATTTTGGTTTTATGAAGGGTGAAAGAAGAAAAGCTTAAAATGGTTGTAGTATTGTTTAAGGATCTGGAGTATTGCTTAAGGGTTGGTAGTATTGTTTAAGGATCTGGAGTATTGTTTAAGGATTCCTAAGTCACAGCTTGGCGAGGTAAACTTCAAGCACAAGCTGTAACAGAAACCAAGGAACTCAAATTTATGAGATGAAGTCTTAGTAAATTATTTCTGGAATAAATATCTGTATGTGCACCAATAGGCCACACCACCCACAAGCACTTCAAGTAAATACAAGAGAGTAAGTTAGTTATTTCTGAAAACTCCAAGCACACACACAGCCCTTTTTTTTTCTAAACAGCTGAGGGTTTGGTTTGGTTTTTTTTCAATTTTTAAGAAATAATTGCAGGGTGAGCTTAAAGGCCAGGTCTTGTCCTACACACCTTGGTCAGCTGGGAGAAATAAGGTGAGATGGTAAAAATATTTGGCATTTAGAGAAAAATCACTGGGTAAAAATCACTGGGTATTATTCTTCAGTACCAAACACCAGATAAAAAAAATAAAACAAAAATAACGTGACCTCCTGCTTCCACATCTTCAACACCTTCAGCTCTCACTCTCCCTCTGACCCCAGGGGTAATTCTTCTCATTCCTCCTACACTGCAAAACTCTGTCCCACTACTCGAGTGACAGCAAGCCCATCTGTCCTCCTGTCCTCAAGAAAGGGGGGCAAGCTGGCTGGCAGAGAGCAGAGGACAGCAGACTGACAGCTGAGCTGTGGCTTGAGAGGAACAAGTGGTTTCCCCAGCAAAGGGGGCTCCACAAACACAGACTGTGGCATTGAAGAGACAAGACTTTTCCCAGGGATCTTCCTGTGTGAGGGGAAAGGCAAAAGGGGCACGAGGGATGTCTCTGAAGTTTGGACGTGCCAACGTCTGAATCGGGCAATCACAGGCACCAGAGATGTAAAACAAACCAGGGAAGTGAAGCTGCTTCTGATTTGCTATTTTTAATCACGGGCAATTTTAGACAAAGAATTGCTGCTCTGCAGTAATAAACTGCCACGAACTTCAACTGGCTGCAAAACCAGGATTTTAGAGAGTCACACACAAAATGTTTTTCCACTGCCACCACAGCTGAGATTCCTGTCAACAAAGGTCAGGACAGACAGTTAACTGAACTAACCATTTCAACCTTCCTCCCATGATTCACTCAAACTTATCTGCCAGACGATGAAATCAGAAAGAGAAATCACCTATTAAACCTTTAGTGCCTGCAGAAAAGTCAGGCTTCAGATCCTAGGCCATTTCCTTTTAATGCCTGCAACTGAAAAGAAATAATTCTGCAGACGTCGGAACGCTTCGCTGTGTCACTGCATTTGTGCCAACTCAGTTCAGCATCCCTTCCAGCAGGTGCAAATTGACTCTTCAAGTCATCAGCCTAATTAAACCTGAAAGTAAATTTAAGCCTGAAAAGTAATTACAGTAGCAAATGTTTCACTTCAGAGTTAACCGCTCACCCAACTTACTCCACTGACCTAATGCAACCGGCAGCAAGTGGATTTGATCCGACTGCTTCTTGAGGATGTAAAAGCAGGGATCAATATAAAAAGACCTCATGCTTCAGGGAGAAGTAATACCTGGTTGTTTGCCCCACACCCAGCTCTCCACAATCGATTTGGCCCTGTAAGTGGGCAGAGGAGTCTCCTCTTCATCTTTCTTTTCTTTGTCGTTTTGCTCTTCTTTCTTCGCTGCAGCTTGGCATTCGGTGCCATCATCTAAAGAAAGGGGGGGGGGGAAAGAAAGAAAAAGACCAGTTAAGCCACTTCTCCCTTCAATTTAGTTCTAGATGAGAAATGTAAAAGGTGAAACGTAGAAGGTGAAATGCCCAGCCCCACAACTTCACAGCAATATCCCTGAAAACACACAGGGCAGGGGGAAATGGTATTTTAGCACGTTAACTGTCACGGGTGCCAAGCCTCATGTGACATTTTGTAAGACAGTGACCTTAGAATCCAGAAATCCCTGCTGTGACCTCTCAGGCAGGATGAACATTTAATATCAAGGCCATCACGTGCGACTTGCAACGGATTTGCAACACGTAGGCTTGCAAAAAAACACCCTTTCAGTCAGATTTTACTCCCAACTGTCCACTTTCCTTGTAGTATGTGCTGGGGTTTGTATTCCATTTCCAACACAGGGGAAAAAAAAATAAATAAATAAAGGTAGCTATTGCCTTTGAGGAGAGGTATATATTGGTATTTTAAACTCATTTCGTTCAGCAGCACATCAAGATCTGTAAGGTATCCAGCATCTCAGTAATCACATACGAGTCATGAAAACACTGCTTTCTGCCCAAGCAACAACCCAGCATCTGCAAGCCTTTTGAGATTCCCTTCATAAAGGCAGAACACAGCCAGCAGTCCCTTATCTCTTTGTCGTCCAAGGCTGCACAGGAATCCCCATTTTCTAGCCACAGCAGCACACCAGGCAGCTGGAAGTCTCTGGCTCATGCTGGGGATGTGGATTTCCACATCTTGTCCGGTGCGCAAGACTGCTTTGCAAGCAGCAAGCTTGGCCAGGGTTTTCCTCCCCCTTCTCGTCTCCAAATAACCCCCAAAATTTGAGTCCAGCATTTGTAGCTTACCCCTGAGGAGTTGAGTTCCAGTCATTTTCTCCAGGCTCTTAAAAATGACTGGTCCTCCATTCCTACCCCTCAATCTAGGCTATGGAGGCTCCACCTCCAAAGGTCCTGGGCACGAGCAGCCAGACAAGCATTAGAATTTGGGGGGGGGGGGTTTCTCCCCCTAAATCTCACACTCCACACCCAAAACATACTGATTTGTACCAGAAGACAGCAATAAACACCAGGTTTACAGCTGCAGCCTGCCTGAGACTCACCACGACCCTACTTGGAGATCAAAGGCTCTCATTAGCTCAGAAAAGAAAATATAAACCTATTGAAATGGAGAAAAACTCTGTTATTTTTTCCATCTGGTCTGAAAAAAAAATAATAAAATAATGCCTAATCTGGTTGTAAGTGGCTGTGTGATTGCCTCTTAAAAATCTGCCAGACTGTAGACAACAGCATCTCCCAAAATACAGCTTTAAGTGCCTTAATTATACAAGCTTTAAATTAAAGCCAACATTCCCTAACCTCTAACACAGACTAGAGCTCAGGAGGTGGCAGGGGAAGGCTGAAGGGGAGCAGGAAAAGATGGAGACTAACTGCAGCACGTCAAGGAAGGGACAGCAAAACCACTGGAGAACTGGAAAAAACAGTTGGGATGGCCCAGTTGTAAGAGGCAATCGTAGAGTCCCAACTGCTTCTCTCCAGCACCAAGGAACAGCCAACAGCACAGCAGTCATCAGAATGAAGACACACCATCCAGAATGTGACTGGATCCAGCTGCTTCGACTCCAAGGCACGAGGAAATAAGATCAGGATTGATCCCCTGACAGAGATCAATCAGTGGCTAAACATTCCCCCAGCATCACCATAATCTGACTGGTTTTCCACCCCCCCCAACACGTCCAGAGACACCCTGCACAGGGTGTGGGGATTTAGGCAGTGGGCAGAAGGGTGCTGTGCCAAGGCACTGCCTTGTGCAGGCAGCTGTAAGAGAATTTGTTCTGCTTTTTCACAGCTCCTTGGCAAAGGATGGCATCTGAGGCCTGTGGAGTTAGTCATTTTGCCCAGCTCCTCACTGCAAACAGAGAAGGTCCCAATCCAGGTGGGAACCTCAGCTTTGTGTTCTATAAAAATAACCCTGACACACAAACCTACAAGGGATTTCTTTTGTATTTGTCTGGCTGTACAAGAAAAGGGGAGCAATGAGAGAAGAACTGGGAAGGAGCTGAGCTAAAAAAAACAACCCATTAAAAGCCCACATCGAGTTGTTCCACAAAGGCTTCTCACTCTACTTGCAGAAAAAAACATTTTCCCAGTAAGGGACAAAGCCAGTATCAGTTTAGATTGAAAGCAGCAGCACAGACATCCTCCTTGTGGAAACTGTTATGCTTAATGAAAGGTACTTGGAAAAAGGGAACCCCAAAGATTTCTTCAGAAGGAGGGGCAGGAAGAAGGAAAACAAAAGTCTTGAGTGAAGCCAGCACAGGTTAAAAATCACAAGTTAAGAACAGTTTTTCAAAACCAAGACGTGCAAAAAGCACACTGCAGCATGATAATCTGGTTTCACTTCCATTTTTCTCAGCCTGAAGCAGGAATATTGTGGTGGGGGAGGGAAAACACCACTGCAATATTTCCCCGAAACAACTTCCTCTTCAACTAAGTTTTCCTCTCCAACCTTCCCCCTCCAAGCTGAGGGGAGGTTTTGAGTTCCTAAAGGCCAGCAGCTCACTGGGAGTGCTCTGTCTCTCCCAGCAACAGCCTAATCCAGCATAAACAGAGGACAAAAAGCAAGCAAGGAAAGGTGGGACTTACATCTCCGATTCAACGAGGAGAAGAACCGACACCGCATAGTCGGCTCGGGCACCTGTTAACGGTATGAGCTTGTGCTGCTCTTAAATGCCACCGAGCTGACAAGGGTCAGGAATGAAGCCCTCAGTAAAGAGAAAAGGGCTGCAGCAGTTTCCCAGCAGATGCTGTGGTTCCTCGGGTTAAAAGCTACTCGGTGTGCTTCAGGCAAGGGCCGTATTCCACAGCCGCTCTGAAAGAGTATTTGGAGTCGCAGGCTCAGAAAGTCTTCCAGCTTCGATACAAAAGAGGGATCTGTTTTCTGTCAGAGAGTTTTTCTTTCAGATGACTGTATACACGGATACATAGACCTCAAGTGGTAATTAGTGGTGAAGGAAGGATGCCTGCCCAACCACCTGCAAACCACGCTTACGTGGCTTTCCTGGTGGAGAAGTCCAGATGACAGAAAATTTTCACCTCTCAACCATCACAAGAAATAAAGATTCTTTCCTTCCCTGCTACACTATTTTCAGAGAATCACAAATAAAGTTTCTTTCCTTCCCTGCTACACTATTTTCAGAGAATCACAAATAAAGTTTCTTTCCTTCCCTGCCATACTATTTTCAGAGAATCAGAGAATGGGAGGGAGCTCATCGAGTCCAACCCCCCTGCCAGAGCAGGGTCACCCAGGGCAGCCCACACAGGAACAGAGCCAGGGGGGGTTGGAAAGGCTCCAGAGCAGGAGACTCCACCACCTCTCTGAGCAGCCTCTTCCAATGCTCTACAACCCTTAGAGTAAAGTTGTTCTTCCTCCTGTTGAGGTGGAACTTCCTGTGCTTGAGCTTGAATCCGTTGCCCCTCATCCTATCCCAAGGCACAAGTGGAAAGAGGTTGTCCCTGCCTTCTTGGCACCCAGCTGTTTGTAAAATGCATTGTTTCAATCATCTGTCGAAAGCATTTTACACTCCTGAAGTCAAAGCATCCAACGGGGTGACTACTGACTTCCCTCTGCCCTGCAAAGAGAGTAGGCTAACCCACAGCCGAGTGCCAAAAGCTTGACCCGCTGGCTACGGCCGACACTGCTGGGCTGGGGGAAGCAGGAAAGAGGGAGAGAAAGAGAGGCACTTGGTCCTTTTATTCTCAAACAAGACAGGAGGCTCAAAGCAGGAGCTTCGAGCCTGCTCGTTGCCACTTTGCTAGACACGGGGTCTGAAGAGCAGCCAGCACAACCCTCTGCCCCACGGTTACTCTGGTCATAAAGATCTGGGGTTGGCATTTGGGGTTTATTACCCAGTTGCAGGTGCAACATTGAATGAGGTCTGGGGATTCAGTGGCACTAGGAGGGGGGGGAGGGCCTGCAGTGGTTACCAAAGGCAGGAGAAAGGCATGAAGCTCCTATTTTTACCAGGGACTAATTGGAAGAGAAACCCCCTCGAGTCCCACGGAAGTTTGAGGAATCAAAAGACCCCACTTCCAAACCAGACCTGTGCAGTTGACTGAGCTGTCTTCGAAAGGCAGAGGAAGGGTTGTCTCAAAAGGCTGCAGCAATGGTTCTCTAAACGTCCACTAAAACCACTGCAGTGTGTTAAATGATGTGCTTTTCAGCACAGGAGCTATCCACCTCATCCCCATTTCCTGAGGGCAGCCTGCTTGCTTGTCTGGCTTTCCAGTAGGTGCCACGCTGCAAGGGCACCTGTATTTGGGCATCACCACTGTCCCAGCTGTCACCTCAGCTGGTACTTGGAAAGAGGCAAACACCTCCTGCTGGGCCCATTTATCAACCCTGTTTCTCTCAAAAGATACCAGCCCGGTTGGTATCCAGAGAGTGACAGCACTGGGGAGCTACAACGGATGGGCATAAATTCAAACTTCTTAAAATAGATGGAATAAAAAGGACTGCTGACCCCAACCCCTCTCGTTTGTCTCCAAATTAGTCCATCTAGCAGCAAAATCTGAATATTGAGATTAAATTATATTGCTCTTAAAAGCACTGGGGTGTATATCAATCTCATTACTTGGATGGACTTTTCCCCCTCCTCTTGAATTACATTTCCAGACCATTTAAGCAAAAAAAAAAAACCTAACTGCCAGCTGAACAGACTGCACCAGTCTACATTTTCCCTGCATGAAACTCCATTTCAGCTGCAACTTCAGAGGGGAAAACTGCCCACCAGTGTTGCTGGGTCCAGGATTCCCTGATTCCCTGCTGCCTAAGGGAACTGAATACACAATCTGATCGACACTGACCACAAATAACCTTGAGCAGTCTCATCAGAGACGTCTCGGGTGGGAAGGGACCTCCAAAGGTCACCTGGTCCCTTCAACCTGGACACCCTCAACTAGATCCAGTTGCTCAGAGCCCCATCCAGCCTGACCTTGAATGTCTCCAGGGATGGGGCCTCCACCACCTCTCTGGGCAACCTCTTCCAGAGTCTCAGCACCCTCAGAGGGAAGAACTTCTTCCTAATGTCCCATTTAAATCTCCCCTGCTCTAGTTTCAAACCATTGCCCCTCATCCTATCCTTGTACCCAGCCCCTCCCCAGCTTTCCTGTAGCCCCTTCAGATACTGGAAGTCCACTATAAGGTCTCCCTGGAGCCTTCTCTTCTCCAGGCTGAACAACCCCAACTCCCTCA